>JAMOIN010000289.1:0-25444 GCA_024666655.1 Dascyllus trimaculatus
TCTTTGTTGTTGTTTTGTGTCTCTTTGTGGTTGTTTTGTGTCTCTTGTGGTTGTTTTGTGTCTCTTTGTTGTTGTTTTGTGTCTCTTTGTTGTTGTTTTGTGTCTCTTTGTTGTTGTTTTGTGTCTCTTTGTGGTTGTTTTGTGTCTCTTTGTGGTTGTTTTGTGTCTCTTTGTGGTTGTTTTGTGTCTCTTTGTTGTTGTTTTGTGTCTCTTTGTTGTTGTTTTGTGTCTCTTTGTGGTTGTTTTGTGTCTCTTTGTTTGTTTTGTCTCTTTGTGGTTGTTTTGAGTCTCTTTGTGGTCGTTCTGTGTCTCTTTGTGGTTGTTTTGCGTCTCTTTGTGGTTGTTTTGTGTCTCTTTGTGGTTGTTTTGTGTCTCTTTGTGGTTGTTTTGCGTCTCTTTGTGGTTGTTTTGTGTCTCTTTGTTGTTGTTTTGTGTCTCTTGTTGTTGTTTTGTGTTTCTTTGTGGTTGTTTTGTGCCTCTTTGTGGTTGTTTTGTGTCTCTTGTTGTTGTTTTGCGTCTCTTTGTGGTTGTTTTGCGTCTCTTTGTGGTTGTTTTGTGTCTCTTTGTGGTTGTTTTGTGTCTTTGTTGTTGTTTTGTGTCTCTTTGTTGTTGTTTTGTGTCTCTTTGTTGTCGTTTTGTGTCTCTTTGTGGTTGTTTTGTGTCTCTTTGTTGTTGTTTTGTGTCTCTTTGTTGTTGTTTTGTGTCTCTTTGTGGTTGTTTTGTGTCTCTTTGTGGTTGTTTTGTGTCTCTTTGTGGTTGTTTTGTGTGTCTTTGTGGTTGTTTTGTGTCTCTTTGTTGTAGTTTTGTGTCTCTTTGTGGTGGTTTTTTGCCTTTCTGTAGTTTTGTCCGTGTGGTCATGCTGATCTAGTTTTGCTCATCTTTGCTGTTTGTGCATCGTTTTTGTTTTGTGTCTCTGCAGCTTCTCTAAAGCTCAGGGACACATTAATGCATCCGTGGTTCTCCACATTAGACCAGTGTTGGTCGCACACATTCCTGTTTGTGGTCCTGTGTGTGTGTGTGTGTGTGTGTGTGTGTGTGTGTTGCCAGTGGAACCAGTGAGGCCTCACAGTTTGCGTCCACTTCAAAGCTCTTCATCCTCTTAACGAACCGTGTTGTGCAGCCAGAGAGTCGGTGGGTGAGAAGTTATTTACAGCCTGAATTCACCTGCAGCTGCCAACAAACCGACAGACGCACAAAGAGACTCTTCCTTCACAGTGAGGCCGGTTGTTCTGGTTCTGGGTGAGCCGGACCCGTCCTCCTCCTCCTCCTCCTCCTCCTCCTCCTCCTTCTGCCTTTAGTTCTGCCACACAGTGTTGCCATGACAACAGCTCGGTCCCATCAGCTCTGGCTTCAGCGTCTCTTTACACATTTATTTTCCCACCAGCTCATGAGTTCTCACGCTGCTCTCATCCGTCTGGTTTTTAGAAATCACAGGGCTGTGGCTCCTGTTCACGTCTACGTACACGTTAACATGACACTCCACCTTAAAGCTGTCCCGTCCTCCTCGACCTGATCGCTGTGTTCTGCCACAAGTGAAACCAAACTCCACTAAACCCGCCGGTCGAGTGTTTTCAGGTCTCGTCTTTGAGGCCGATTTGACTCAGACATGATGTCAGGAATAAACTGTGACTCCTTCAGGCTGGATTGCTTCCCCTGTTGTATTTCAGCTCAGCAGGACCTCAGTGATATTTTACTGAATGAAGCTTCACATTTACAAGCAGCCCAGACTCAGTAGGAGGAGGTGGGGGTGGATGGAGGGCAGACAGAGCTCCTCAGGCAGCAAAACAACTTCAGTTAAACGGAGACTCGACTGGAGGAGACTGGATTCATGTTTAAGTGAATGAACGTCATAAAGAGTCAGGAGGAGGAGGTCGGGGTGGATGGAGGGCCTGTAAAACCCTCCTGAACTCGAGTTAAATGGAGGAAAATGGTTGTTTTGTGTCTCTTTGTGGTTGTTTTGTGTCTCTTTGTAGTTGTTTTGTGTCTCTTTGTGGTTGTTTTGTGTCTCTTTGTGGTTGTTTTGTGTCTCTTTGTGGTTGTTTTGTGTCTCTTTGTGGTTGTTTTGTGTCTCTTTGTGGTGGTTTTGTGTCTCTTTGTGGTTGTTTTGTGTCTCTTTGTGGTTGTTTTGTGTCTCTTTGTGGTTGTTTTGTGTCTCTTTGTGGTTGTTTTGTGTCTCTTTGTTGTTGTTTTGTGTCTCTTTGTTGTCGTTTTGTGTCTCTTTGTTGTCGTTTTGTGTCTCTTTGTGGTTGCTTTGTGTCTCTTTGTTGTTGTTTTGTGTCTCTTTGTGGTTGTTTTGTGTCTCTTTGTGGTTGTTTTGTGTCTCTTTGTGGTTGTTTTGTGTTTCTTTGTGGTTGTTTTGTGTCTCTTTGTGGTCATTTTGTGTCTCTTTGTGGTTGTTTTGTGTCTCTTTGTGGTTGTTTTGTGTCTCTTTGTGGTTGTTTTGTGTCTCTTTGTGGTTGTTTTGTGTCTCTTTATGGTTGTTTTGTGTCTCTTTGTGGTTGTTTTGTGTCTCTTTGTTGTTGTTTTGTGTCTCTTTGTGGTTGTTTTGTGTCTCTTTGTGGTTGTTTTGTGTCTCTTTGTTGTTGTTTTGCGTCTCCTTGTTGTTGTTTTGCGTCTCCTTGTTGTTGTTTTGTGTCTCTTTGTGGTTGTTTTGTGTCTCTTTGTAGTTGTTTTGTGTCTCTTTATGGTTGTTTTGTGTCTCTTTGTAGTTGTTTTGTGTCTCTTTGTGGTTGTTTTGTGTCTCTTTGTGGTTGTTTTGTGTATCTTTGTTGTTGTTTTGCGTCTCCTTGTTGTTGTTTTGCGTCTCTTTGTTGTTGTTTTGTGTCTCCTTGTTGTTGTTTTGTGTCTCTTTGTGGTTGTTTTGTGTCTCTTTGTGGTTGTTTTGTGTATCTTTGTTGTTGTTTTGCGTCTCCTTGTTGTTGTTTTGCGTCTCTTTGTTGTTGTTTTGCGTCTCCTTGTTGTTGTTTTGCGTCTCTTTGTTGTTGTTTTGTGTCTCCTTGTTGTTGTTTTGTGTCTCTTTGTGGTTGTTTTGTGTCTCTTTGTGGTTGTTTTGTTACTTCCTGTTTGCAGCTAGTGTTTCATCCCTATGTGTTCATTTTGTGGGGATTCAATTTTTGTAATTCTGAACTATTTTAAATCATTTTGAACATGTTTTTCTTGTCACTGGTCTCCTTTTAGGACATGTTTTCAGCCTTTGTAGACGCATATTGAGTTGTTTTGATGCAGAACAGCCACAGACAGAAGCAGCTGAACGAACATCAACTCCAGTGAACATTCATCATGTCGATCACCTGCCAAACCTCCATGAACAGACTATTAACATGAAAGGTTTCTTATCGTCTGTGTTGTCCAGGTCTTCTTCAGCGACTCTTCCAGTCGTGTCTTTGGGATTATTTCACCTCCTTATTACTGCTTTAAATCACACATAATGTCCTCCTCTGTTCTCCACTCACCATCACACATTTCTCAGTAGCTCCATAGTAACCCTCCTGTTTTCTCTCTGCTTCACTGGTTCACACAGAAACTGTTCAACTGTCTGATTACTGCCGAGGTTCTCTGTGTTCAGATGAATGGAACCTGATTAGAGGCTCTTACAGCTCTGCACCACGATCAGCATTTAAAATGTGTCGGTCCCACATTTGGTGTTTAGGAGCTCAGCATGTAGACGAGACGAATGAGATGCTAAATACATAAAGTTAGACCCAACAGAACCACCAATGGATGCAAAACTACTGAAAAGAGACGCAAAACAACTATAAAGTTGAGTTTGGTGTCTTGAGGTTGGATTAACGCACAAATCTGGTGATCCAGTTGCATTCTGGGTAATGTATGCGCGGACCGTTAGCCTGTCATGTCTCTTTTGCCCTTGTGTGGCCTGATGGGGGCGGCAGAGGAAGCATTTCTTTAAAGAACCTTCTGTCGTGTCAGATCTTCACTGAAGCTACAACCTGAACATCCTCTGGGGAGCAGCACCGCTCTCAGCACCGCTGTAGATCCCAGTGAAGCCTCCCTCATAGCAGCAGCATCATCTCCATGTTTAGCTGCAGACAGACTCTCTGTCCTCCAGTGGCGTCATGGAGCCAAATATAGACGCCCTAATGTGGTGATAATTGATCTCACCAGCAGCTCAGTTACATAACCAGAGAGGAGACGAGATGGAGGGACGACGGAGGTGTGAGGGAAGGACAGACGACGACGGGTGGAGGGTTGGAGGACAGAAGGAGGAGAGCTTGGAGTAAACCAGCTGACAAACAGCAGAGACGGATCATAAACCAGATTCAGCAGCTGGAAGTAAAGTTTATTCAAACACCTGCAGCCGTTCTGGAAAATACACTGATCTATATTTATTAGTAACATCTGAACAATTTGTAGTTATAAGACTGAACTGACTGAACACTAAGACCTGAGACAAGATGTTAGTCAGAGACGCTTCCATGAACTTAACTCCTTCAGGGGAGTCATAGGAGTCTTGGTGTCCTCCCTCACTAGTCTCCTTCTTCTAACTCCTTCAGAGGAGTCATAGGAGTCTTGGTGTCCTCCCTCACTAGTCTCCTTCTAACTCCTTCAGAGGAGTCATAGGAGTCTTGGTGGCCTCCCTCACTAGTCTCCTTCTAACTCCTTCAGAGGAGTCATAGGAGTCTTGGTGGCCTCCCTCACTAGTCTCCTTCTTCTAACTCCTTCAGAGGAGTCATGGGAGTCTTGGTGGCCTCCCTCACTAGTCTCCTTCTTCTAACTCCTTCAGAGGAGTCATGGGAGTCTTGGTGTCCTCCCTCACTAGTCTCCTTCTTCTAACTCCTTCAGAGGAGTCATAGGAGTCTTGGTGTCCTCCCTCACTAGTCTCCTTCTTCTAACTCCTTCAGAGGAGTCATAGGAGTCTTGGTGTCCTCCCTCACTAGTCTCCTTCTTCTATCCCCTTCATAGGAGTCATAGGAGTCTGGTGTCCTCCCTCACTAGTCTCCTTCTTTAACTCCTTCAGAGGAGTCATAGGAGTCTTGGTGTCCTCCCTCACTAGTCTCCTTCTTCTAACTCCTTCAGAGGAGTCATAGGAGTCTTGGTGTCCCCCCTCACTAGTCTCCTTCTTCTAACTCCTTCAGAGGAGTCATAGGAGTCTTGGTGGCCTCCCTCACTAGTCTCCTTCTTCTAACTCCTTCAGAGGAGTCATAGGAGTCTTGGTGTCCTCCCTCACTCGTCTCCTTCCTGCTCGGTCTTTGAGGAGGCCATCATTAATCAGTTTTTTATTGCTCCCTGCAGACGTCTGATGGTTTCTGTGTCTCTGCATTGAGGAGGAACCTTTATCAGATCTGAGTGTTTTGTTTGGGATCCAGGATCTTAAATCCAGAGGCGTCTGAGTCACTGAGAGTAAATCCAGAGTTCTGAACACAGATGGTCGTGAAGGCAGAGTTTAAAGCTTTTATATAAGCAGCAGCAGGACCTGGGTTCACTGAGGTGACTTGAGGATGAAGGTTTAATCCTCCAGGATCCTTTCATTGTCTCTGGATTATCATCAGTGACGTCTGGAGGTCTGCAGGTGGCGCTGTGCTGCTGTTCAGAGTCTCCCTGTCAGCAGGTCTGGTTTAGATATAACTCCACATCAGACCCTCCTGTCTGACCATCTTTGGTGTTTACTGAATATAATCCAGCTTTTAAATGAACAGATTAATGACGTGTTTATTGTTACTGGTTTCAGATCAGATCCTGTTTGTTAGAACTTTAATATGAGCAAACTTTACATGTAAATCTTTTAACACGTGACTTTTGATTTACAGCTTATTAATTGACTCTATTTACTTCATGTATGTTAGTTTAATCTAAAAATAGAGGAAAAATAAGGAAAGTTCAAATCCCTGTGAGCTGAATGAATCTGAATGAATCTGAATGAATCTGAATGAATCTGATCAGATCATCGACTGAACAGGAAGTGGATTTCAGGGTTCATTATTATTATTATTATTATTATTATTATTCTGAAAGATGGCGTCTGGAGAAGCAGCAGGATGAAGGAGATCCGAGGTGTCTGGTTTCATATCAGACCTCCAGTAAAGGCCAGACATCAGTAAACTGGTCCTGATGGGAGGCAAACAGCAGATTCATCAGGACCAGTTTGGGACCAGTTTAGGACCAGTTTGGGACCAGTTTGGGACCAGTTCAGGACAAGTTTAGGACCAATTCAAGACCAGTTTGGGACCAGTTTAGGACCAGTTTGGGACCAGTTTAGGACCAGTTTAGGACCAGTTCAGGACCAATTCAAGACCAGTTTGGGACCAGTTTGGGACCAGTTTAGGACCAGTTTAGGACCAGTTTGGGACCAGTTTAGGACCAGTTTGGGACCAGTTCAGGACAAGTTTAGGACCAATTCAAGACCAGTTTGGGACCAGTTTGGGACCAGTTTAGGACCAGTTTAGGACCAGTTTAGGACCAGTTTAGGACCAGTTTGGGACCAGTTTAGGACCAGTTTGGGACCAGTTTAGGTCAAGTTTAGGACCAGTTTAGGACCAGTTTGGGACCAGTTTAGGACCAGTTTGGGACCAGTTTAGGTCAAGTTTAGGACCACTTTAGGACCAGTTTAGGACCAGTTTGGGACCAGTTTAGGACCAGTTTGGGACCAGTTTAGGACCAGTTTAGGACCAGTTTGGGACCAGTTTGGGACCAGTTTGGGACCAGTTTAGGACCAGTTTGGGACCAGTTTGGGACCAGTTTAGGACCAGTTTGGGACCGGTTTAGGACCAGTTTGGGACCGGTTTAGGACCAGTTTGGGACCGGTTTAGGACCAGTTTGGGACCAGTTTGGGACCAGTTTAGGTCAGGTTTAAGACCAGTTTGGGACCAGTTTAGGACCAGTTTGGGACCAGTTTGGGACCAGTTTGGGACCAGTTTGGGACCAGTTTGGGACCAGTTTAGGACCAGTTTGGGACCAGTTTAGGACCAGTTTGGGACCAGTTTGGGACCAGTTTAGGACCAGTTTGGGACCGGTTTAGGACCAGTTTGGGACCAGTTTGGGACCAGTTTGGGAGTAGTTTAGGACCAGATTGGGACCAGTTTGGGACCAGTTTGGCACCAGTTTGGGACCAGTTTAGGACCAGATTAGGACCAGTTTGGGACCAGTTCAGGACAAGTTTGTTTAGGACCAGTTTGGGACCAGTTTGGGACCAGTTTAGGACCAGTTTGGGACCAGTTTGGGACCAGTTTAGGACCAGTTTGGGACCAGTTTGGGACCAGTTTAGGACCAGTTTGGGACCAGTTTAGGACCAGTTTGGGACCAGTTTGGGACCAGTTTAGGACCAGTTTGGGACCAGTTTGGGACCAGTTTAGGACCAGTTTGGGACCAGTTTGGGACCAGTTTAGGAACAGTTTGGGACCGGCTTAGGACCAGTTTGGGACCAGTTTAGGACCGGTTTAGGAACAATTTTGGACCAGTTTAGGACTGGCTTAGGACCAGTTTGGGACCAGTTTAGGACCGGTTTAGGAACAATTTTGGACCAGTTTAGGACTGGCTTAGGACCAGTTTGGGACCAGTTTAGGAACAATTTTGGACCAGTTTGGGACCAGTTTAGGACCAGCTTAGGACCAATTTGGGACAAGTTTAGGACCAGTTTAGGAACAATTTTGGACCAGTTTAGGACCGGCTTAGGACCAGTTTAGGACCAGTTTGGGACCAGTTTAGGACCAGCTTAGGACCAGTTTGGGACCAGTTTAGGACCAGTTTAGGAACAATTTTGGACCAGTTTAGGACTGGCTTAGGACCAGTTTAGGACCAGTTTAGGAACAATTTTGGACCAGTTTGGTACCAGTTTGGGACCAGTTTAGGACCAGATTAGGACCAGTTCAGGACAAGTTTGTTTAGGACCAGTTTGGGACCAGTTTAGGACCAGTTTGGGACCAGTTTGGGACCAGCTTAGGACCAGTTTAGGACCAGATTAGGACCAGTTCAGGACAAGTTTGTTTAGGACCAGTTTGGTACCAGTTTGGGACCAGTTTAGGACCAGATTAGGACCAGTTCAGGACAAGTTTGTTTAGGACCAGTTTGGGACCAGTTTGGGACCAGTTTGGGACCAGTTTGGGACCGGTCTATTAGGACCATATCTGCTGTCTGTCTACCATCAGGACCAGTTCTTTCAAGGTCTGACTGATGTGGATGTCTGTGTGTTAACAGCTGGGTTCATGAGGACAGGTGGAGCTTTATTCTGAAAGTACCTGCTGGCAGGAAGTGTGTGTTGCCTGAGGCTGGATGTTGTTCAGTAGCTGTTCGTCACACACACTTCAGCTCTGACTGGTGCCGTCGTCTGGACTCAGTCTCCTTAAGTGTTTATCAGATAAAATGTCCAGACTGACTGTAGAGGAGAGAGGACAGAACCAGAACCAAGACCAGGACAGAACCAGAACCAAGACCAGGACAGAACCAGAACCAAGACCAGGACAGAACCAAGACCAGGACAGAACCAAGACCAGGACAGAACCAAGACCAAGACCAGGACAGAACCAGAACCAAGACCAGGACAGAACCAGAACCAAGACCAGGACAGAACCAGAACCAGAACCAGGACAGAACCAGAACTACCACATATTTCCTGGATGTTGAAATCCAACAGTGAAGCACTAATGTTTGGGCTCAGGGAGGTGAAGTGTCTGTGGTTTGTTCCCACTGTTTCTCCAACCAGAGACAGAATCGATGTTTAGTCCAGATCAGTTTAAACCCTTCAGACGTGACGGTGGTTAGTTAAAGGGACCAGATGTGGAGGCTGACGGTGGTTAGTTAAAGGGACCAGATGTGGAGGCTGATGGTGGTTAGTTAAAGGGACCAGATGTGGAGGCTGACGGTGGTTAGTTAAAGGGACCAGATGTGGAGGCTGATGGTGGTTAGTTAAAGGGACCAGATGTGGAGGCTGATGGTGGTTAGTTAAAGGGACCAGATGTGGAGGCTGATGGTGGTTAGTTAAAGGGACCAGCTGTGGAGGCTGACGGTGGTTAGTTAAAGGGACCAGATGTGGAGGCTGACGGTGGTTAGTTAAAGGGACCAGATGTGGAGGCTGATGGTGGTTGGGGTTAAAGGGACCACAGATGTGGAGGCTGATGGTGGTTAGTTAAAGGGACCAGCTGTGGAGGCTGATGGTGGTTAGTTAAAGGGACCAGCCGTGGGAGGCTGATGGTGGCTAGTTAAAGGGACCAGCTGTGGAGGCTGACGGTGGTTAGTTAAAGGGACCAGCTGTGGAGGCTGATGGTGGTTAGTTAAAGGGACCAGATGTGGAGGCTGACGGTGGTTAGTTAAAGGGACCAGCTGTGGAGGCTGACGGTGGTTAGTTAAAGGGACCAGATGTGGAGGCTGATGGTGGTTAGTTAAAGGGACCAGATGTGGAGGCTGACGGTGGTTAGTTAAAGGGACCAGATGTGGAGGTTGATGGTGGTTAGTTAAAGGGACCAGATGTGGAGGCTGACGGTGGTTAGTTAAAGGGGACCAGCTGTGGAGGCTGATGGTGGTTAGTTAAAGGGACCAGCTGTGGAGGCTGATGGTGGTTAGTTAAAGGGACCAGCTGTGGAGGCTGACGGTGGTTAGTTAAAGGGACCAGCTGTGGAGGCTGATGGTGGTTAGTTAAAGGGACCAGATGTGGAGGCTGACGGTGGTTAGTTAAAGGGACCAGCTGTGGAGGCTGACGGTGGTTAGTTAAAGGGACCAGCTGTGGAGGCTGATGGTGGTTAGTTAAAGGGACCAGATGTGGAGGCTGACGGTGGTTAGTTAAAGGGACCAGCTGTGGAGGCTGATGGTGTGACGGTGGTTAGTTAAAGGGACCAGCTGTGGAGGCTGATGGTGTGACGGTGGTTAGTTAAAGGGACCAGATGTGGAGGCTGACTGTGGTTAGTTAAAGGGACCAGATGTGGAGGCTGACGGTGGTTAGTTAAAGGGACCAGATGTGGAGGCTGACGGTGGTTAGTTAAAGGGACCAGATGTGGAGGCTGATGGTGGTTAGTTAAAGGGACCAGATGTGGAGGCTGACGGTGGTTAGTTAAAGGGACCAGCTGTGGAGGCTGACGGTGGTTAGTTAAAGGGACCAGCTGTGGAGGCTGACAGTGTGTCTTTGTGTCGTCCTGCATGGATTCTACAGCGTCTCCGTCTCTTAGAGTAGAACCCTGGTGATGTTCGGCTGCGGTGGAATAAACTCCAGCGTTGGTTCGGTGCCTCAGAGCTGAATGATCCTGAGCTCTGTGAGCGGTTGTTGTCAGTGTGTTGTTGAACTGTCACGTTGTGTTACTGTGCCGACGCCGTCCACCTCCACTTCATTAGATCCTCGGTATCTCGGTCACTGAGCTTCGCTGTCGACTCAATGAGCCTCAAACTGGAGCTGAGGTTTTCGTTGCTGTACAGGAAGTTCAGAAACAAAAGGCCATGACCTCGAGCTGCTTCTGGACCTGAAGTCTAGATTTAAAAGGCTGAATGTTGTTCTGTTGGTGCCGAAACGTTCTGGACCAGCGATCTGCAACCTTTGTTCCCCCACGGACCGGTTTGAAGCAAGACAGTGTTCTACGGGCCGATAAAATAAAACATTTTTATTCTTTCTCTGTGGCCCGGTACCAGGTGACCCACGGCCTGGTACCAAATGACCCATGGCCTGGTACCAAATGACCCACGGCCTGGTACCAAATGACCCACGGCCTGGTACCAAATGACCCACAGCCTGGTACCAAATGACCCATGGCCTGGTACCAAATGACCCACGGCCTGGTACCAAATGAACCACGGCCTGGTACCAAATGACCCATGGCCTGGTACCAAATGACCCACGGCCTGGTACCAAATGACCCACAGCCTGGTACCAAATGACCCATGGCCTGGTACCAAATGACCCACGGCCTGGTACCAAATGACCCATGGCCTGGTACCAAATGACCCACGGCCTGGTACCAAATGACCCACGGCCTGGTACCAAATGACCTATGGCCTGGTACCAAATGAACCAAATGACAGCCTGGTACCAAATGACCCATGGCCTGGTACCAAATGACCCACGGCCTGGTACCAAATGACCCACGGCCTGGTACCAAATGACCCACGGCCTGGACCCACGCGGCCTGGTACCAAATGACCCTGACCTGGTACCAAATGACTATGGCCTGGTACCAAATGACCCAGCCTGGTACCAATGACCCATGGCCGGTACCAAATGACCCACGGCCTGGTACCAAATGACCATGGCCAAATGACCCACGGCCTACCAAATGACCCATGGCCTGGTACCAAATGACCCACTGCCTGGTACCAAATGATCCAAGGCCTGGTACCAAATGAACCACAGCCTGGTACCAAATGACCCATGGCCTGGTACCAAATGACCCATGGCCTGGTACCAAATGACCCATGGCCTGGTACCAAATGACCCACGGCCTGGTACCAAATGATCCAAGGCCTGGTACCAAATGACCCATGGCCTGGTACCAAATGACCCACGGCCTGGTACCAAATGACCCATGGCCTGGTACCAAATGACCCACGGCCTGGTACCAAATGACCCACGGCCTGGTACCAAATGACCTATGGCCTGGTACCAAATGAACCACAGCCTGGTACCAAATGAACCACAGCCTGGTACCAAATGACCCACGGCCTGGTACCAAATGACCCACGGCCTGGTACCAAATGAACCACAGCCTGGTACCAAATGAACCACAGCCTGGTACCAAATGACCCACGGCCTGGTACCAAATGACCCACGGCCTGGTACCAAATGAACCACAGCCTGGTACCAAATGAACCACAGCCTGGTACCAAATGATCCAAGGCCTGGTACCAAATGAACCACAGCCTGGTACCAAATGATCCAAGGCCTGGTACCAAATGACCTATGGCCTGGTACCAAATGAACCACAGCCTGGTACCAAATGAACCACAGCCTGGTACCAAATGACCCACGGCCTGGTACCAAATGACCCACGGCCTGGTACCAAATGACCCATGGCCTGGTACCAAATGACCTATGGCCTGGTACCAAATGAACCACAGCCTGGTACCAAATGACCCACGGACTGGTACCAAATGACCCACGGCCTGGTACCAAATGACCCACAGCCTGGTACCAAATGACCCATGGCCTGGTACCAAATGACCCACGGCCGGGTACCAAATGACCCATGGCCTGGTACCAAATGACCCACTGCCTGGTACCAAATGACCCATGGCCTGGTACCAAATGACCCACGGCCTGGTACCAAATGACCCACGGCCTGGTACCAAATGACCCACGGCCTGGTACCAAATGACCCACGGCCTGGTACCAAATGACCCACGGCCTGGTACCAAATGACCCATGGCCTGGTACCAAATGACCCACTGCCTGGTACCAAATGATCCAAGGCCTGGTACCAAATGAACCACAGCCTGGTACCAAATGACCCATGGCCTGGTACCAAATGACCCATGGCCTGGTACCAAATGACCCATGGCCTGGTACCAAATGACCCACGGCCTGGTACCAAATGACCCACGGCCTGGTACCAAATGACCCACGGCCTGGTACCAAATGACCTATGGCCTGGTACCAAATGAACCACAGCCTGGTACCAAATGAACCACAGCCTGGTACCAAATGACCCACGGCCTGGTACCAAATGACCCACGGCCTGGTACCAAATGAACCACAGCCTGGTACCAAATGAACCACAGCCTGGTACCAAATGACCCACGGCCTGGTACCAAATGACCCATGGCCTGGTACCAAATGACCTATGGCCTGGTACCAAATGAACCACGGCCTGGTACCAAATGAACCACAGCCTGGTACCAAATGACCCACGGCCTGGTACCAAATGACCCACGGCCTGGTACCAAATGACCCATGGCCTGGTACCAAATGACCTATGGCCTGGTACCAAATGAACCACAGCCTGGTACCAAATGACCCACGGACTGGTACCAAATGACCCACGGCCTGGTACCAAATGACCCACAGCCTGGTACCAAATGACCCATGGCCTGGTACCAAATGACCCACGGCCTGGTACCAAATGACCCATGGCCTGGTACCAAATGACCCACTGCCTGGTACCAAATGACCCATGGCCTGGTACCAAATGACCCACAGCCTGGTACCAAATGACCCATGGCCTGGTACCAAATGACCCACGGCCTGGTACCACATGACCCATGGCCTGGTACCAAATGAACCACAGCCTGGTACCAAATGAACCACAGCCTGGTACCAAATGACCCATGGCCCGGTACCAAAGGAACCACGGCTTGGTACCGGTCCGAGGCCCGGTGGTTGTGGACCTCTGCTCTAGTGGACTAACAGACTCCAGTTAACACAACTAAAGGTTCCCTGTTGAGTCTTGAAGGTTCCGCTGACGTGCAGAGAGCTGTTAGAGATACCTTCAGCAGGTGAACGTCTTCCTCCAGCTGGTGATCATCAGTGGTTCCAGGTCGTTTCAGCTTTTGTAAGATAAATATTTAGAGAAGCTCGACCTCCTCCTGGTCTCCATCGTCTCTGGTTCTCTGTCCTCCTTCATGTTGTTCTGGTTCCATGGAAGACTTTGGAGTTAAAACAGAGAAACAATCTGAACTCTCAAGAGTCGTGTAAGACGTGGTTCAGCGTTTAGCCAGCAGCAGGTCACCATGACAACGACGTCTGTAGCGGTTAATGACCTCCAGCCAGAGCTTTAGAACAAATCCTATATAACATAAACCAGGTGTAGTGTTCAGACTGAGACTCCTGGATGGATGTAAACTGATCTGGGTCCAGGTTCTACCAGAACTCCAGTGTGTTGTTCCTCCTACATGTCATGTGTCTGTCTGCTGGACTGATGAGGTTCTGATCCATGTGGACCCCCCTCTATGGACTTCAAGGAGACCTTCATAGTCTGAAGGTAGAACTCTGATCAGTGATGGAGGTTCTGGAGATGGAGGACCAGGAGGTTCTGGAGATGGAGGACCTGGAGGTTCTGGGGAGCTTTAATCAGATTTCCTTGTTCCATGAGGGACGTTTCATCATCTCTGTATTAAAGCTGCTGGTTTTAAGGTTGAGAACAGGAAGTTGTGCCTCAGTGACCTCATGTCTCCTTGTTGCCATGGTGACTGCAGGTTGCTGTCCAGGATGGCGGCGATGAAGGAGCAGCAGTTCACGGAGGAGAAGCCTCTGCTGCCGGAGCAGAGAGGAGGAGACTCGGACCTGGTAGGTGGTGATCTCCTGCTTACTGTCCGTTAGCCGTTAGCATCATTAGCATCATTAGCACAGGGGCCAACGAGCTAATCTGCTAATGAATCCACGACGACACGGTGAAAAGCAGAGCAGAGGAGGGAACGTTCAGCAGCCTGAGTCCACCTGAGGATTCATGTCGTCCTGAACCTCCTCAGACGGTCTCAGGTGGGATCAGACGACTCTCTGAACAGTAACAACAGGCTGGAGAACAGCTGAACCTCAGACCACCTCTAGTTAAACCACGTTCAGCAGAGTCCTCCCAGTCAGAGGAGACTTAATCATTTAATGACATGGACTCAGCTGATCTGACTGCTGTTTTCACTGCATTTAAAACAACATTTGATGAATAAAACTTAATACAACATCATTTTATCTGTTTAATTATCGTAAATGTGACCACAGGTTTAACAGTTTGATCAATGTGTTTAAATTCTGGTTGTTAGTTAAATAAATAAAAGTGTTCAGTCTGTTTTTGTTTACCTTAAATTAATGTCTCATTTCATAATGTGGGTTTATTTCATGACAATAACAAAACAAGTGGGAACGTGATTTTATGTAATGACGCCATTTAAATTCATGTTTATCACTTTATATTTAATAATTCAGATTTATTAAAGTATGTTATTGTTTTCAATGAGGCAGATTTAACACATGAATCTGAACACGTCATGTTTGTGATGCAGCTCAGTTTATCAGCCAATCAGAACCAGCCAATCAGAACCAGCCAGCCAGATCCAGCCAATCAGAGCCAGTTTATAAGAACCAGCCAATCAGAGCCAGCCAATCAGAACCAGCCAATCAGAACCAGTCAATCAGAACCAGCCAGCCAGATCCAGCCAATCAGAGCCAGTTTATAAGAACCAGCCAATCAGAGCCAGCCAATCAGAACCAGTCGATTAGAACCAGCCAATCAGAACCAGCCAGTAAGAACCAGCCAGTCAGAACCAGCCAGTCAGATCCAGCCAATCAGAACCAGCAAATCAGATCCAGCCAATCAGAACCAGTCGATTAGAACCAATCAATCAGAACCAGTTGATTAGAACCAGCCAGTCAGAACCAGCCAGTCAGAACCAGCCAGTCAGATCCAGCCAATCAGAACCAGCCAATCAAAACCAGTGGATTAGAACCAACCAATCAGAACCAGCCAGCTAATCAGAACCAGCCAACCAATCAGAACCAGCCAATCAGAACCAGCCAATCAGAACCAGTCGATTAGAACCAGCCAGTCAGAACCAGCCAGTCAGAACCAGCCAGTCAGATCCAGCCAATCAGAACCAGCAAATCAGATCCAGCCAATCAGAACCAGTCGATTAGAACCAATCAATCAGAACCAGTTGATTAGAACCAGCCAGTCAGAACCAGCCAGTCAGAACCAGCCAGTCAGAACCAGCCAATCAGAACCAGCCAACCAATCAGAACCAGCCAGCTAATCAGAACCAGCCAACCAATCAGAACCAGCCAATCAGAACCAGCCAATCAGAACCAGTCGATTAGAACCAGCCAGTCAGAACCAGCCAGTCAGAACCAGTTGATTAGAACCAGCCAGTCAGAACCAGCCAGTCAGAACCAGCCAGTACGAACCAGCCAATCAGAACCAGTTGATTAGAACCAGCCAGTCAGAACCAGCCAGTCAGAACCAGCCAGTCAGAACCAGCCAATCAGAACCAGCCAACCAATCAGAACCAGCCAGCTAATCAGAACCAGCCAACCAATCAGAACCAGCCAATCAGAACCAGCCAATCAGAACCAGCCAGTCAGAACCAGTCAGTCAGAACCAGCCAGTCAGAACCAGTTGATTAGAACCAGCCAGTCAGAACCAGCCAGTCAGAACCAGCCAGTACGAACCAGCCAATCAGAACCAGTTGATTAGAACCAGCCAGTCAGAACCAGCCAGTCAGAACCAGCCAATCAGAACCAGCCAACCAATCAGAACCAGCCAGCTAATCAGAACCAGCCAACCAATCAGAACCAGCCAATCAGAACCAGCCAATCAGAACCAGCCAGTCAGAACCAGTCGATTAGAACCAGCCAATCAGAACCAGCCAACCAGAACCAGCCAATCAGAACCAGCCAACCAGAACCAGCCAATCAGAACCAGCCAGTCAG
Organism: Dascyllus trimaculatus; assembly: GCA_024666655.1. Lineage (NCBI taxonomy): Eukaryota > Metazoa > Chordata > Actinopteri > Pomacentridae > Dascyllus > Dascyllus trimaculatus. Next base: position 16,283 of record JAMOIN010000289.1, read on the forward strand.
AACCAGCCAGTCAGAACCAGCCAGTCAGAACCAGTTGATTAGAACCAGCCAGTCAGAACCAGCCAGTACGAACCAGCCAATCAGAACCAGTTGATTAGAACCAGCCAGTCAGAACCAGCCAGTCAGAACCAGCCAGTCAGAACCAGCCAATCAGAACCAGCCAACCAATCAGAACCAGCCAGCTAATCAGAACCAGCCAACCAATCAGAACCAGCCAATCAGAACCAGCCAATCAGAACCAGCCAGTCAGAACCAGTCGATTAGAACCAGCCAATCAGAACCAGCCAACCAGAACCAGCCAATCAGAACCAGCCAATCAGAACCAGCCAGTCAGAACCAGCCAGTCAGAACCAGCCAGTCAGAACCAGCCAGTCAGAACCAGCCAATCAGAACCAGCCAATCAGAACCAGTCGATTAAAACCAGCCAATCAGAACCAGCCAATCAGAACCAGCCAATCAGAACCAGTCGATTAAAACCAGCCAATCAGAACCAGCCAATCCGAACCAGCCAATCAGAACCAGCCAGTCAGAACCAGTCGATTAGAACCAGCCAATCAGAACCAGCCAACCAGAACCAGCCAATCAGAACCAGCCAACCAGAACCAGCCAATCAGAACCAGCCAACCAGATCCAGCCAATCAGAACCAGCCAATCAGAACCAGCCAACCAGATCCAGCCAATCAGAACCAGCCAGTCAGAACCAGCCAACCAGATCCAGCTAATCAGAACCAGCCAATCAGAACCAGCCAATCAGATCCAGCCAATCAGAACCAGCCAATCAGATCCAGTTGATTAGAACCAGCCAATCAGAACCAGCCAATCAGATCCAGTTGATTAGAACCAGCCAATCAGAACCAGCCAATCAGAACCAGTTGATTAGAACCAGCCAATCAGAACCAGCCAATCAGAACCAGTTGATTAGAACCAGCCAATCAGAACCAGCCAATCAGGTTTAACTATGTAGTTATTGTTCAGAGGGGGCAGCTCTGATTGGTCGATCATCATCAGATCAAGACAAACACAGAGCAGACGTTAGCATCCGAGTTCAGGAGACTCAGGAGCTCATCGATACGATCTATTGATCCTGTTATTGATCAGGTAAAGGTCAACATGACTCGTAGCCAATCAGGTCATCGACCGCATCATCGACCAGCTGCAGGTTTGACACGACGTCCTGCTGGTTTAAAGTCTGACGAGTTAGTTAGTTAGTTATTTAGTTAGTTAGTTAGTCAGTTAGTTAGTTAGCAAGTTAGCTAGTGAGAGTTAGTTAGCTAGAGTTAATTAAAGTTAGTGAGAGTTAGCAGGTTGTCAGATCAAATCCTGACAGATGAGCTTCTGACACAAGCAGGTAAAACTCAACATGGTTCACAGATGAACAACAGAGCTGGTTAGAAACCGGTTTCTACTGCTGCTGTCTTCAGTTACAACAAGAAACTAACTAAACTAACTAGGAGGCTGTCAGTTCGAAACCAGCTGAGACTCACAGCAGCTCCAGAAACCTCAGATCCACGTAGAGGAATCTGCTCTGAAGCCTCCTGAGTGACTGAACGCAGCATGTTGGTGATCAGCTGCATGTGATCAGCTGCATGTGATCAGCTGCATGTGATCAGCTGCATGTGATCAGCTGCATGCAGCGGGTTTGATGCAGCGGGTTTGATGCAGATGTGGTTCTTGGTTCTGACCTGCTGTTTGCTGCTGGGCTGTTTAACCTGTTGTTGTTGTTTTGGACCAGCAGGATAAAGGCGAGGAGGCGTCGGGGGGGCAGCAGGGCCCCGCTGACCCCGCCCCCTCTAACCACCCCCCTCCCCCCGGCCGCCCCCCCCACCGCTGGCACGTGATCGCACGGCACTGGTTACGGCAGACCCGCCGTCGGACCAGCGGGGTCCCTCCGGTAACTACCAGAACCAGCTGCTGACACACACCAGACCCACTGGACCTGAGACTGTAGACAGAGACATGACAACCATCAGGAGACCATCCATGGAAACAGGACGCTGCAGTAGAAGCTGCAGCACCTCTACCTGGTGCTGCTGTATGGAAACACATGAGCAGCACCAGGGATAGAAAACAAAGTCCTGTGTTAAAAGAAAGTCCACAAAGTAGAAGGGGCAGAAAGAATTCTAGCAGCAGTGAACGAATAAACTCTCAGACTGCAGCTCTCAGAAAAACTATTCAGCAGCTAAAAATGAACCAACTAAACCTAAACAGACATAAAGGGATGAACCACAGTGACTTAGAGACAAACCCTAAACTATTCTGTATGAAGAAAAGAAACTAAACTGGCCCTTTAAACAGCTAACTAGCCGTAAGCTAACTAGCCGTAAGCTAACTAGCTATAGGCTAACTAGCCTAGCTTAGCAGGGTAGAGTCTGACTGCAGTGACATTGAGAGGAAACAGGAGCATATTTAGTCTCTGATGTGATCAAACTCCAGGCAGCGGCTTCACTTCCTGAACATAATGAACTATTGACAGCTTTAATTAGCTTCTAGACTCGTCTCCTCTCTGCTCTGTGGAAACACTGCCTGCAGTTCAGCCGAGCCTCTGAGGAGCCGTTTGTTTTTATAACCTACACATGGTTTGTTTTGGGTGATTGTTGACAGATAAGGTGCTTTTTTAAGATGCTGGAGGCTTCATCAGCTCTGACCTGGCCGGTTGGGAGCTCCAGGTTTTTATAGTCTTCAGGAGCCAAAGACTGTTGGACCAGAATCTGATTTTAGCGTCAAAATGATTGAAGCACGTAAAGTTCAGGAACTAGAGAATCACCAAACACTAAACCAGCAGATGAAGCCTCGGAGCAGCGAGCGCCGCTAACCGTCCTGCTAACAGGTTTAATGAAGCCAGTCAAAGAGCTGCCGGACATGGATGAGATCACGGTTAGATGTTAAACGACGCCCTCCAGAGGCCAGCTGGTGGAACTGTCTGCTGGACCTCCTGTGATTTATGAGACTAAGCTGCAGTTAAACCACATCTAAATGCATTTATTAATAGTTAGATCATCAAACTGGATCCTGGATAAACAACAAGAGCACAGTTTGTACTTCCTGTTTGCCTGCAGCTCATATTGAAGAGTTAGTTAGAGTTAGTTAGAGTTAGTTAGAGTTAGTTAGAGATAGTTAGAGTTAGTTAGAGTTAATTGGAGTTAGTTGGAGTTAGTTAGAGTTAGTTTAACCCCAGTTCAAGGTGAGGTTCTTAGACGTCTAATAACACAGGAACATGTCTTTATGGAGGACCTGATGGACACCAGAGAGACGCCGGTCCTCTGACTGATCCGACTCGCTGAGATTCATCATGAACTCGTTGAAGCAGCTGATGAGGGACAGGAAATGAAGCTCCTGCAGCAGAGGTTCGGTCCTGGTCCAGAGGCTCCAGACTTCACGCCTCCCTTTACTGGACTGACTGAGTTCCAGGACTTGACCGAGACCTGAACCCTCCGGTCGTGTCCTGACATTCACTGTGTTCGTGTTCGAGTCACATTAACGCTCTGAGCCTGGTGGGTTCAGGTCAGGGCAGCTTCAAGTCCTGGTTCAGACCTTCAGTCCTCCAGCGGCTCACACTGGTCTAACTGGTTGGTCTGAACTGGTGGGAGCTGTAAGGAGGAGCAGAGCGCCTCCTGCTGGTCCGACCACCACACTGTCTCCACTCACATCCATCTGCATGTTGACACTGAAGCTGCCTCCACCTGGTCAACGGTTCCTCTGGATGTTCCTCTGGATGACCTTCTGGTTTCTTCTCCACTGTCATGAAAACAAACCGACTGCTTCTGTTTTTACAGACGACTGTTAAAAACTTTAACATCTGAATGTTTTCAGGAATCAGCAGCAGCCTGCAGGAAAACCTGAAGCTGCCTGACTGGATTCACACAGACTGATGGTTTGTTCTCATGACGGTCAAAAAGTTCAGCTTCTAAAATATATAATTATTATTATTGTTGTTGTTGTTATTTAAAGTATCGTTATCATGATTATTATTAAACCTTTATTATTATTATGGATTTAAACAGAGTGAAGTTGCAGCTTCAGTTGTTTCGTCTTCGGTTCTTCTCTCTTCAGGTCGTCCTGGTCTCTCCGGTTCCTTCTGGTCTCTCTGGTTTCTTCTGGTCTCTCTGGTTCCTTCTGGTCTCTCTGGTTTCTTCTGGTCTCTCTGGTTCCGTCTCTCTGGTTTCTTCTGGTCTCTCTGGTTTCTTCTGGTCTCTCTGGTTCTTTCTGGTCTCTCCGGTTCCTTCTGGTCTCTCTGGTTCCTTCTGGTCTCTCCGGTTCCTTCTGGTCTCTCCGGTTCCTTCTGGTCTCTCTGGTTCCTTCTGGTCTCTCCGGTTCCTTCTGGTCTCTCCGGTTCCTTCTGATCTCTCCGGTTCCTTCTGATCTCTCTGGTTCCTTCTGGTCTCTCTGGTTCCTTCTGGTCTCTCTGGTTCCTTCTGGTCTCTCCGGTTCCTTCTGGTCTCTCCGGTTCCTTCTGGTCTCTCCGGTTCCTTCTGGTCTCTCTGGTTCCTTCTGGTCTCTCTGGTTCCGTCTCTCTGGTTCCTTCTGGTCTCTCTGGTTCCTTCTGGTCTTTCTGGTTTCTTCTGGTCTCTCTGGTTCCTTCTGGTCTCTCCGGTTCCTTCTGGTCTCTCTGGTTCCTTCTGGTCTCTCTGGTTCCTTCTGGTCTCTCTGGTTCCTTCTGGTCTTTCTGGTTTCTTTTGGTCTCTCTGGTTCCTTCTGGTCTCTCCGGTTCCTTCTGGTCTCTCTGGTTCCTTCTGGTTCCTTCTCTGGTTCCTTCTGGTTTTTCTGGTTCCTTCTGATCTCTCTGGTTCCTTCTGGTCTTTCTGGTTTCTTCTGGTCTTTCTGGTTCCTTCTGGTCTCTCCGGTTCCTTCTGGTCTCTCTGGTTCCTTCTGGTCTCTCTGGTTCCTTCTGGTCTTTCTGGTTTCTTTTGGTCTCTCTGGTTCCTTCTGGTCTCTCTGGTTCCTTCTGGTTCCTTCTCTGGTTCCTTCTGGTCTCTCTGGTTCCTTCTGATCTCTCTGGTTCCTTCTGGTCTTTCTGGTTTCTTCTGGTCTTTCTGGTTCCTTCTGGTCTCTCCGGTTCCTTCAGGTCTCTCCGGTTCCTTTTCGTCTCTCTGGTTCCTTCTGATCTCTTTGGTTCCGTCTTTCTGTTTCCTTCTGGTCTTTCTGGTTCCTTCTGGTCTCTCTGGTTTCTTCTGGTTTCTCTGGTTCCTTCTGGTCTCTCTGGTTCCTTCTAGTCTCTCTGGTTCCTTCTGGTCTCTCTGGTTCCTTCTAGTCTCTCTGTTTCCTTCTCCGGTTTCTTCTGGTCTCTCTGGTTCCTTCTGGTCCCTCTGGTTCTTACTTTGTCCCCCCTCTACCCTCTGGTCCTCTGCTCGTCTGCCTCCTTCTTTAATCTGCCGGGTCTTCTTCCAGAACCTCTCCAGAACCCTCCCAGACCCAGTCCTCTGCATGCCCCCCTGCCGTCTGGCCTCATGAGCATGGTCTTGGTTTCATGGAGACCCCCTGGTCCAGACCTCCAGATGTGGCCCAACCTGTGGTTCTCTGAGCGTCTGCTGAAGGAGGCTGGACTCACAGCCTTCATCTCATCAGTGGAACTTCAGTCTGAAACCTTCTGGAGCTTCAGCAGGTCAAGTTCAAACGGAGGAGGTCCACATGGATCCATATGAAACCAGAGACCCCATGAGTTAGAATCAACACGACGTCCTGGTCCATTAGATGTCCTCCTGTCCTCCTACAGTCAGACAGACGTTCTGGTCCATTAGATGTCCTCCTGTCCTCCTACAGTCAGACGTTCTGGTCCATTAGATGTCCTCCTGTCCTCCTACAGTCAGACTGACGTTCTGGTCCATTAGATGTCCTCCTGTCCTCCTACAGTCAGACAGACGTTCTGGTCCATTAGATGTCCTCCTGTCCTCCTACAGTCAGACTGACGTTCTGGTCCATTAGATGTCCTCCTGTCCTCCTACAGTCAGACGTTCTGGTCCATTAGATGTCCTCCTGTCCTCCTACAGTCAGACGTTCTGGTCCATTAGATGTCCTCCTACAGTCAGACGTTCTGGTCCATTAGATGTCCTCCTGCAGTCAGACAGACGTTCTGGTCCATTAGATGTCCTCCTGTCCTCCTACAGTCAGACGTTCTGGTCCATTAGATGTCCTCCTGTCCTCCTACAGTCAGACAGACGTTCTGGTCCATTAGATGTCCTCCTGTCCTCCTACAGTCACTGACGTTCTGGTCCATTAGATGTCCTCCTGTCCTCCTACAGTCAGACCAACGTTCTGGTCCATTAGATGTCCTCCTGTCCTCCTACAGTCAGACGTTCTGGTCCATTAGATGTCCTCCTGTCCTCCTACAGTCAGACCAACGTTCTGGTCCATTAGATGTCCTCCTGTCCTCCTACAGTCAGACCGACGTTCTGGTCCATTAGATGTCCTCCTACAGTCAGACGTTCTGGTCCATTAGATGTCCTCCTGCAGTCAGACGTTCTGGTCCATTAGATGTCCTCCTGCAGTCAGACGTTCTGGTCCATTAGATGTCCCCCTGTCCTCCTACAGTCAGACGTTCTGGTCCATTAGATGTCCTCCTACAGTCAGACCGACGTTCTGGTCCATTAGATGTCCTCCTGTCCTCCTACAGTCAGACGTTCTTGTCCATTAGATGTCCTCCTGTCCTCCTACAGTCAGACGTTCTGGTCCATTAGATGTCCTCCTGTCCTCCTACAGTCAGACGTTCTGGTCCATTAGATGTCCTCCTACAGTCAGACGTTCTGGTCCATTAGATGTCCTCCTGCAGTCAGACGTTCTGGTCCATTAGATGTCCTCCTACAGTCAGACGTTCTGGTCCATTAGATGTCCTCCTACAGTCAGACAGACGTTCTGGTCCATTAGATGTCCTCCTGTCCTCCTACAGTCAGACTGACGTTCTGGTCCATTAGATGTCCTCCTGTCCTCCTACAGTCAGACTGACGTTCTGGTCCATTAGATGTCCTCCTGTCCTCCTACAGTCAGACGTTCTGGTCCATTAGATGTCCTCCTGTCCTCCTACAGTCAGACGTTCTGGTCCATTAGATGTCCTCCTACAGTCAGACGTTCTGGTCCATTAGATGTCCTCCTGTCCTCCTACAGTCAGACGTTCTGGTCCATTAGATGTCCTCCTGTCCTCCTACAGTCAGACGTTCTTGTCCATTAGATGTCCTCCTACAGTCAGACGTTCTGGTCCATTAGATGTCCTCCTGTCCTCCTACAGTCAGACTGACGTTCTGGTCCATTAGATGTCCTCCTGTCCTCCTACAGTCAGACCAACGTTCTGGTCCATTAGATGTCCTCCTGTCCTCCTACAGTCAGACGTTCTGGTCCATTAGATGTCCTCCTACAGTCAGACTGACGTCCTGGTCCATTAGATGTCCTCCTGTCCTCCTACAGTCAGACGTTCTGGTCCATTAGATGTCCCCCTGTCCTCCTACAGTCAGACGTTCTGGTCCATTAGATGTCCTCCTGTCCTCCTACAGTCAGACGTTCTGGTCCATTAGATGTCCTCCTGTCCTCCTACAGTCAGACGTTTTGGTCCATTAGATGTCCTCATGTCCTCCTACAGTCAGACAGACGTTCTGGTCCATTAGATGTCCTCCTGTCCTCCTACAGTCAGACCAACGTTCTGGTCCATTAGATGTCCTCCTGTCCTCCTACAGTCAGACCAACGTTCTGGTCCATTAGATGTCCTCCTGTCCTCCTACAGTCAGACGTTCTGGTCCATTAGATGTCCTCCTGTCCTCCTACAGTCAGACGTTCTGGTCCATTAGATGTCCTCCTGTCCTCCTACAGTCAGTCAGACGTTCTGGTCCATTAGATGTCCTCCTGTCCTCCTACAGTCAGACCGACGTTCTGGTCCATTAGATGTCCTCCTGTCCTCCTACAGTCAGACGTTCTGGTCCATTAGATGTCCTCCTGTCCTCCTACAGTCAGACGTTCTGGTCCATTAGATGTCCTCCTGTCCTCCTACAGTCAGACGTTCTGGTCCATTAGATGTCCCCCTGTCCTCCTACAGTCAGACCAACGTTCTGGTCCATTAGATGTCCTCCTGTCCTCCTACAGTCAGACCGACGTTCTGGTCCATTAGATGTCCTCCTGTCCTCCTACAGTCAGACGTTCTGGTCCATTAGATGTCCTCCTGTCCTCCTACAGTCAGACAGACGTTCTGGTCCATTAGATGTCCTCCTGTCCTCCTACAGTCAGACGTTCTGGTCCATTAGATGTCCTCCTGTCCTCCTACAGTCAGACGTTCTGGTCCATTAGATGTCCTCCTGTCCTCCTACAGTCAGACGTTCTGGTCCATTAGATGTCCTCCTGTCTGTTTCTCTACTTCAGCCTGTTCCTTCGTTCTCTCATGGTTTGCTTCATGTCTCCATACCTCTGGGCCTCCTTGTCCGTCATCCCTCCATCCCATAATACCCTCCATGTCTAACGACTAGATCGGCTCAGAGCATCGTTTCAGACAAACTGTCCTTTAAACAGCCGAGTCCAGATTCCTGACCGAGTCCTGCAGAATCACACTATTTATAATTATTATTATTGTTATTATTATTATCATTATTATTATTATTATTATTATTGTTGTTGTTGTTGTTATTTAAAGTGCTGAAAGCTTCAAAACAGCGTCTCTAAATTCTCAAATTTATTCTGACTTCAAGGAATCTGTGTTTCTAGCTTCAGGTTAACTCGGTCTGACTCAGGTTAACTCGGTCTGACTCGGTCTAACTTGGGTTAACTCGGTCTGACTCGGGTTAACTCAGTCTGACTCGGGTTAACTCGGTCTGACTCAGGTTAACTCGGTCTAACTCGGGTTAACTCGGTCTGACTCGGGTTAACTCGGTCTGACTCGGTCTTACTCGGGTTAACTCGGTCTGACTCGGGTTAACTTGGTCTGACTCGGGGTAATGCGGTTTAACTCGGGTTAACTCGGTCTGACTCGGGTTAACTCGGTCTGACTCGGTCTAACTTGGGTTAACTCGGTCTGACTCGGGTTAACTTGGGTTAACTCGGTCTGACTCGGGTTAACTCGGGTTAACTCAGGTTAACTCGGTCTGACTCGGTCTAACTTGGGTTAACTCGGTCTGACTCGGGTTAACTCGGTCTGACTCGGGGTAACTCGGTCTAACTTGGGTTAACTCGGTCTGACTCGGGTTAACTCGGTCT
>JAMOIN010001320.1:0-25424 GCA_024666655.1 Dascyllus trimaculatus
TAGCACCTAGGAACATCGTGAAGAACCACTACAACCTCGTCCAGGACTTATACGACTTCATCAAGGACCCCTGAACCTGACGCAGGACCTCAAGGACCTCAAGGACCTCAAGGACCTCATCTATTACCTTTCCCACCATCTTGCAGAGTATAGGAACCTCCAACAGACCAAAACAACCTCCTAAATTGTGATCAAGGACCTTCAAGCCTTTGTTCAGTGGCTCCACCTCCTCATGCTAAGCTAACGATAGCGTCCTCCTTCTTGGGACTCTTTCACAATAAAAGGGACATTTTCCTACTTTTCTCTCTTGGGTTGTTTTGATTTCTGTGACCGACTTTCAGATCATTAAACACTGATTAAAAAAGATCCTCATGAATCCAAAACTCTGGGTCTTAAAGCAGATCCTCGTCTCTGTGCTTCTGTTGAAACACAGCTGAAGGATTCATTATAAACGAGCTGCAGGAAGAAGCTGAAAACAAACCAAACTGTTGTCAAAATGCAGTTTGTCACTTGTTTGGAAGATTTTTCAGATTAAGGTGCTTTAATCAAGAAAAGTCTAAATTAAATGTTCAATCTAAAATGTGTGTTGATGAAGCTGCAGGATTAGATGGAAATAAAGTCGATAAAACTCTGATTAAAAACCAAAAAGGTTCTTTTTTGAGTGTTGGATGAAATGAGACGGACTGAAAGACATTTACTGACATCTAATCTAAAACAGAAGCACATCTACAGCCTGGTCACAGGGCAGAAGACCCTCAAAGGGTCCTGGAGGACTTTATAAAAAACCCTCACAGTGATTTATTGAACACTATGAACACCAACATCTACACCCCCATGAACACCAACATCTAGACCCCTATGAACACCAACATCTAGACCCTATGAACACCAAAATCTAGACCCTATAAACACCAACATCTAGACCCCTATGAACACCAACATCTAGACCGCTATGAACACCAACATCTAGACCCTATGAACACCAACATCTAGACCCTATGAACACCAACATCTAGACCCCTATGAACATCAACATCTAGACCCAATGAACACCAACATCTAGACCCCTATGAACACCAACATCTAGACCCTATGAACACCAACATCTAGACCCCTATGAACACCAACATCTAGACCTCTATGAACACCAACATCTAGACCCTATGAACACCAACATCTAGAGCCCTATGAACACCAACATTTAGACCCCTATGAACACCAACATCTAGACCCCTATGAACACCAACATCTAGACCCTATGAACACCAACATCTAGACCCCTATGAACACCAACATCTAGACCCTATGAACACCAACATCTAGACCCTATGAACATCAACATCTAGACCCCTATGAACACCAACATCTAGACCCTATGAACACCAACATCTAGACCCTATGAACACCAACATCTAGACCCCTATGAACACCAACATCTAGACCCTATGAACACCAACATCCAGACCCTATGAACACCAACATCTAGACCCCTATGAACACCAACATCTAGACCCTATGAACACCAACATCTAGACCCTATGAACACCAACATCTAGACCCCTATGAACACCAACATCTAGAACCCTATGAACACCAACATCTAGACCCTACAAACACCAACATCTAGACCCCTATGAACACCAACATCTAGACCCCTATGAACACCAACATCTAGACCCTATGAACACCAACATCTAGATCCTATGAACACCAACATCTAGACCCTATGAACACCAACATCTAGACCCCTATGAACACCAACATCTGGACCCCTATGAACACCAACATCTAGACCCCTATGAACACCAACATCTAGACCCTATGAACACCAACATCTAGACTCCCTATGGACACCAACATGTAGACCCCTATGAACACCAACATGTAGACCCCTATGAACACCAACATGTAGACCCTATGAACACCAACATGTAGACCCTATGAACACCAACATCTAGACCCTATGAACACCAACATCTAGACCCTATGAACACCAACATCTAGACCCCTATGAACACCAAAATCTAGACCCCTATGAACACCAACATCTAGACCCTATGAACACCAACATCTAGACCCCTATGAACACCAACATCTAGACCCCTATGGACACCAACATGTAGACCCCTATGGACACCAACATCTAGACCTCATGAACACCAACATGTAGACCCCTATGGACACCTTCAACATCTAGACCCCTATGAACACCAACAACATCTAGACCTTATGAACACCAACATCTAGACCCCTATGAACACCAAATATCTAGACCCCTATGAACACCAACATCTAGACCCCATGAACACCAACATCTAGACCCTATGAACACCAAATATCAGACCCCCATGAACACCAACATCTAGACCCCTATGAACACCAATGATCAGACCCCATGAACACCAACATCTAGACCCTATGAACACCAACATCTAGACCTCTATGAACACCAACATCTAGACCCTATGAACACCAACATGTAGACCCCTATGGGACACCAACATCTAGAACACCAACATCTAGACCCTATGAACACCAACATATAGACCCTATGAACACCAACATCTAGACCCCTATGAACACCAACATCTAGACCCTATGAACACCAACATCTAGACCCTATGAACACCAACATATAGACCCTATGAACACCAACATCTAGACCCCTATGAACACCAACATCTAGACCCCTATCAACACCAACATCTAGACCCCTATGAACACCAACATCTAGACCCCTATCAACACCAACATCTAGACCCCCTATGAACACCAACATCTAGACCCCTATGAACACCAACATCTAGACCCCTATGAACACCAACATCTAGACCCCTATGAACACCAACATCTAGACCCTATGAACACAAACATCTAGACCCTATGAACACCAACATCTAGACCCTATGAACACCAACATCTAGACCCTATGAACACCAACATCTAGACCCTATGAACACCAACATCTAGACCCCTATGAACACTAACATCTAGACCTATGAACACTAACATCTAGACCCCTATGAACACTAACATCTAGACCCTATGAACACCAACATCTAGACCCTATGAACACCAACATCTAGACCCCTATGAACACCAACATCTAGACCCTATGAACACCAACATCTAGACCTCTATGAACACCAACATATTGACCCTATGAACACCAACATCTAGACCCCTATGAACACCAACATCTAGACCCCTATGAACACCAACATCTAGACCCCTATGAACACCAACATCTAGACTCTATGAACACCAACATCTAGACCCTATGAACACCAACATCTAGACCCCTATGAACACCAACATTTAGACCCCTATGAACACCAACATCTAGACCCCTATGAACACCAACATTTAGACCCCTATGAACACCAACATCTAGACCCTATGAACACCAACATCTAGACCCCTATGAACACCAACATCTAGACCCTATGAACACCAACATCTAGACCCCTATGAACACCAACATCTAGACCCCTATGAACACCAACATCTAGACCTCTATGAACACCAACATCTAGACCCCTATGAACACCAACATCTAGACCCCTATGGTGGAGCGTCTTCGATAAACTCGAGCTAGTTCAAATGCTACTATTGAAACTACGAGGATGACCATGACCTGGATGACTGTAATTTATTCTATTTTTACACTATATCAGGAGGAACTCATCCGAGATTATAACACGTCAAATCGTTTCTTTTATCATTCACAGCTCAGAGCAGGTTTGAGTTTGTTCCTTCAGTTCTTCAGTAACTGATTCCTGATCAGTTCCTGACATGAAGCAAACAGAATAATCTCAGTCCTTGTTCTGCTTCTGTCTCCTGAGGTCTACAAACTCAAACCTGCTCAGGCTGAAAGTGGAGCCTGAAGTCAGGACACAGTGTTTTTCTCTGAGCGAAACACACCCGAACACACCAACCAGCAACACACACACACACACACACACACACACACACACACACACACACTGTGGCCTCCACCAAACGTCTGGAAGCTAAAATTAAACTGAAGTGTAGGTTTTTTATGAACTCAGTGAAAACAGTTCTTCTGCTCTTCAGGTCTTTTCACTACAAACAACATTTAAAGCTGAAAAACCACCAGACGGTTCACAGAAACCTGGATCTGACTACAGCTGATCAATAACCGATAGACTGATCGATCAATAGACACAGTTTTCTGAGTTTTACCTGCAGTTAGAGTCAGATCAACCATCCTGCTGCTGGCTTTTCTCTTCTGTTCCTGAAGGTTTGTCCAACCCACTCACACAGGTTCCTCTCTCTCTGTGGCTCCGCCCACCGACCTGCCAGTCAAACCCCCTGTTCATGACACAGAGCAGCAGCGCCACCTACAGGCCGCCAGCAGGCAGCACCAGCCTGAACCACTGACTGGTGCTGTGGTGCATTCAGGGACACAATATCTTCAGTTATTTAGGAGGTGGTGCATTCAGGGACACAACGTCTTCAGTTATTTAGGAGGTGGTGCATTCAGGGGCACAGTGTCTTCAGTTGTTTAACATGTGGTGCATTCAGGGGCACAGTGTCTTCAGTTATTTAACATGTGGTGCATTCAGGGACGCAATGTTGTCAGTTATTTAACATGTGGTGCATTCAGGGACACAACTTCTTCAGTTATTTAACATGTGGTGCATTCAGGGACGCAATGTCTTCAGTTATTTAGCAGGTGGTGCATTCAGGGACACAATGTCTTCAGTTATTTATTATGTGGTGCATTCAAGGACGCAATGTTGTCAGTTATTTAACATGTGGTGCATTCAGGGACACAACTTCTTCAGTTATTTAACATGTGGTGCATTCAGGGACACAATGTCTTCAGTTATTTAGCATGTGGTGTATTCAGGGACACAATGTCTTCAGTTATTTATTATGTGGTGCATTCAAGGACGCAATGTTGTCAGTTATTTAACATGTGGTGCATTCAGGGACACAACTTCTTCAGTTATTTAACATGTGGTGCATTCAGGGACGCAATGTTGTCAGTAATTCAACATGTGGTGCATTCAGGGACACAATGTCTTCAGTCGTTTAACATGTGGTGCATTCAGGGACACAACTTCTTCAGTTGTTTAACATGTGGTGCATTCAGGGACACAACTTCTTCAGTTTTTTATCATGTGGTGCATTCAGGGACACAACGTCTTCAATTATTTAGCAGGTGGTGCATTCAGGGACGCAACGTTGTCAGTTATTTATCATGTGGTGCATTCAGGGAAACAATGTCTTCAGTTATTTATTATGTGGTGCATTCAGTGACACAATGTCATCAGTTGTTTAACATGTGGTGCATTCAGGGACACAATGTCTTCAGTTATTTATTATGTGGTGCATTCAGTGACACAATGTCATCAGTTGTTTAACATGTGGTGCATTCAGGGACACAATGTCTTCAGTTATTTATTATGTGGTGCATTCAGGGACGCAATGTTGTCAGTTATTTAACATGTGGTGCATTCAGGGACACAATCTCTTCAGTATGTATCATGTGGTGCATTCAGGGACACAAACTCTTCAGCTTTTAACATGTGGTGCATTCAGGGACACAATGTCTTCAGTATGTATCATGTGGTGCATTCAGGGACAACATGTCTTCAGTTGTTTAACATGTGGTGCATTCAGGGACACAATGTCTTCAGTATGTATCATGTGGTGCATTCAGGGACAACATGTCTTCAGTTGTTTAACATGTGGTGCATTCAGGGACACAATGTTTTCAGTTGTTTAACATGTGGTGCATTCAGGGACACAATGTCTTCAGTTATGTATCATGTGGTGCATTCAGGGACACAATGTCTTCAGTATGTATCATGTGGTGCATTCAGGGACACAATGTCTTCAGTATGTATCATGTGGTGCATTCAGGGAGACAAAGTCGTCAGCTTTTAACGTGTGGTGCATTCAGGGACACAATGTCTTCAGTTATGTATCATGTGGTGCATTCAGGGACACAATGTCTTCAGTTGTTTAACATTTGGTGCATTCAGGGACACAATGTCTTCAGTTATTTCGCAGGTGGTGCATTCAGGGACACAATGTTGTCAGTTATTTAAGACGTGGTGCATTCAGGGACGCAACGTTGTCAGTTATTTATCATGTGGTGCATTCAGGGACACAATGTCTTCAGTTATTTAGGAAGTGGTGCATTCAAGGACACAATGTTGTCAGTTACTCAACATGTGGTGCATTCAGGGAAACAATGTCTTCAGTTATGTATCATATGGTGCATTCAGGGACACAATGTCTTCAATTTTTTAACATGTGGTGCATTCAGGGACACAACGTCTTCAATTATTTAGGAGGTGGTGCATTCAGGGACAGAATGTCTTCAGTTATTCAACATATGGTGCATTCAGGGACACAATGTCTTTCGGCATTTAACATGTGGTGCATTCAGGGACACAATGTCTTCTGTTATTTTATCTGTGGTGCATTCAGGGACACAATGTCTTCAGTTATTCAGCAGGTGGTGCATTCAGGGACACAATGTTTTCAATTATTTAGCAGTTGGTGCATTCAGGGACACAATGTTGCCAGTTTTTCAACATATGGTGCATTCAGGGACACATGTCTTCTGTTATTTAACATGTGGTGCATTCAGGGACACAATGTCTTCATTTGTTTAAAATGTGGTGCATTCAGGGACACAATGTCTTCATTTGTTTAAAATGTGGTGCATTCAGGGACACAATGTCTTCAGTTTTCAACATATGGTGCATTCAGTGACACCATGTCTTCAGTTTTTAACATGTGGTGCATTCAGGGACACAATGTCTGCAGTTATTCAACATGTGGTGCATTCAGGGACACAATGTCTTTAGTTATTTAGCAGGTGGTGCATTCAGGGACACAATGTCTTTCGGCCTTTAACATGTGGTGCATTCAGGGACACAACGTCTTCAATTATTTAGGAGGTGGCGCTTTAAGGGTCAGTGTCTTCAGTTCTTCAGCAGGTGGTGCATTCAGGGACACAATGCTTTCAATTATTTAGCAGGTGGTGCGTTCATGGACACAATGTTGTCAGTTATTCAACATATGGTGCATTCAGGGACACAATGTCTTCAGTTATTTTATCTGTGGTGCATTCAGGGACACAATGTCTTCAGTTATTCAGCAGGTGGTGCATTCAGGGGCACAGTGTCATGTGTTATTTAGCTGGTGGTTCATTCAGGGACTCAATGTCCCTGAATGCACCACAAGTGGGTGCATGTGGTGCATTCAGGGACCACATGCACCAACAATAACGGCGGTCCCTGAATGCACCACAGTTATTTAACATGTGGTACATTCAGGGACACAGTATCTTCAGTTCTTTAGCAGGTGGTGCATTCAGGGACACAGTGTCTTCAGTTATTCAACATGTGGTGCATTCAGGGGCAAAGTGTCTTCAGTTACTTCGCAGGTGGTGCATTCAGGGGCAAAGTGTCTTCAGTTACTTCGCAGGTGGTGCATTCAGGGACACAATGTTTTCAATTATTTAGCAGGTGGTGCATTCAAGGACACGATGTAGCCAGTTTTTCAACATATGGTGCATTCAGGGACACAATGTCTTTCGGCCCTTAACATGTGGTGCATTCAGGGACACAATATCTTCAGTTATTTAGAAGGTGGTGCATTCAGGGACACAATATTGTCAGTTATTCAACATGTGGTGCATTCAGGGACACAATGTTTTCTGTTATTTAACATGTGGTGCATTCAGGGACACAATATCTTCAGTTGTTTAAAATGTGGTGCATTCAGGGACACAATGTCTTCAGTTTTTAACGTGGTGAATTCAGGGACACAATGTCTGCAGTTATTCAACATGTGGTGCGTTCAGGGACACAATGTCTTCAGTTATTTAGCAGGTGGTGCATTCAAGGACACGATGTCTTCAGTTATTCAATTTGTGGTGCATTCAGTGACACAATGTCTTCAATTATATATCATGTGGTGCTTTCAGGGACACAATGTGTTTAGTTTTTTACTTTTGGTGCATTCAGGGACACAATATCTTCAGTTATTTAGCAGGTGGTGCATTCAGGGACACAATGTGTTTAGTTTTTTACTTTTGGTGCATTCAGGGACACAATGTTGTCAGATATTCAACATGTGGTGCATTCAGTGACAAAATGTCTTCAATTATTTATCATGTGGTGCATTCAGGGACACAATGTCTTCAGTTATTTGTCATGTGGTGCATTCAGGGACAAAATGTGTTTAGTTTTTTACTTTTGGTGCATTCAGGGACACAATATCTTCAGTTATTTAGCAGGTGGTGCATTCAGGGACACAGTGTCTTCAGCTATTTAGCAGGTGGTGCATTCAGGGACACAATGTTGTCAGTTATTCAACATGTGGTGCATTCAGATACACAATGTCTTTAGGTATTTAACATGTAGTGCATTCACGGACACAATGTTTTCAGTTTTTCAACGTGTGGTGCATTCAAGGACACAGAGTTTTCTCTAATTTAACTCTACCTTTGGAGCATATACCGCCTGGTCCACATCCATGAGGGGGATGAGTGAAAGACAGCATTCAACACACCTCTGGGCCACGTTGAATGCTTGGTCATGCCTTTCGGTCTCACTAACACACCAGTCAATCATCAATCAAACTTTATTAATACAGCACTTTTCATACAATAAAAAATGTAACCTAAAGTGCTTCCCAAAATAAAAACAGGCAGTGGAAACACAACACATAAAGAAAACCCACACCCTCCCCCTAAACACACACATAGACCCACCTACCCACAATCGTACCGAGCCCCCAGTCCGCCCTGGTCTCCAGGGCAACCTCCCCCTCCCTGATCTCCACCGCCAGACCTTTTAACTGGACCTCAGCAGCATCCAATGCATTCAAGGATCTCAAGCCATGTTTCATGTCTGCGCCTATCTGACCCGAGCCTCCAATTCATCGTGGACGTAGATGCCTCGGACACTGCGGTAGGGGAAGTTCTGTCTCAACGTGCACCTTCAGACAACAAGTTGTGTCCCTGTGCCTTCTTCTGCCTGCGCCTGTCCTTGGCCAGGCACAACTATGACATCGGTAACTGGGAACTGTTGGCAGTGAAGCTGGCACTGGAGGAATGATAACATGGAGTTTGGACTCTCACCAAGCCCGCTGGACCCTATTCTTCCGCAGATTCCTCTTCAACCTAACCTATAGACCAGGTTCCCGTGACATCAAGTCGGATGCACTCTCTCGACAGTTCGCTGGAGAGGAGGCCACTGGGGAACCTGTTGCCATCCTGCCGAAGACCTGCCTGGTGGCTTCCCTCACTTAGGAGGTGGAAGCCCAGGTCTGCCAAGCCCAGTTCCAGCCACCCTATCCAGGTAATGGCCCTCCTAACTCTTTGTTTGTGTGTGATTCTGCCCATTCCCAGGTCCTGCAGTGGGCCCACTCCTCACAGCTAACCTGCCATCCCAGCATTTCCAGGACCCTGGGGATTCTCTGTCAAAAGTTCTGGTGGGCTACCATGGACCGACACCAAGGAGTTCTTCACTGCTTGTACCATCTGTGACCGGTATAACATGTCGACCCAACCCAGCTCCAGTCTTCTGCAACCCCTGCCTATTCTGAACCGCCCCTGGTCCCACATCGCAGTTTACTTTGTCACCGGTTTTCTGCCATCTCAGGGTAACACTAAGGCAGAACATTTCCTTGCTTTGCCCAAGTTACCCATGCCTTGGTAGACAGCGGACCCAGGCATTCTGACATTGTCTCTGACCGGGGCCCCTAGTTCACTTTGGAAGTATGGAAGGCCTTCTGCTCCGCTCTTGGTGCCACAGTGAGTCTGACATCCGGTTTTCATCCCCAGTCCAATGGCAAAACAGAGCGGGCAAACCAGGAGATAGAGTCGCTTCTACGTTGTGGTACATCTGAGAAACCTCTGTTTGGAGCACCTACTTGCCCTGGGTGGAGTACTCACACAATACATTGATCAACTCTTCCTCTGGTCTCTCACCATTACAGTGCTCTGTGGGGTACCAGCTGCCACTGTTTCCCCCCAGGAGCAGGAGTCTGCGGTGCCCTCCCTCCAGACCTTAATGAAGAGATGTGAGAGAACCTGGAGGAAGGCCCGAGCATCTCTCCTACATGCATCTTAGACAACAGAGCAGCAGGCCAACCATAGATGCACTATGGCACCCTCTTACGAGCCTGGACAGAAGGTGTGGCTCTGGGCCAAAGAACTTCCCCTGAGGGTCAAGTCAAGGAAGTTTGCTCCAGGGTTTGTCGGACCCTTTGAAACTGACCGGATCATCAACCCAAGTGCTGTCCACCTGAAGCTGCCCTCCACCATGCGCATACGCCCAGCGTTCCATCTGTCAAAGATCAAGCTGGTGAAGGAGAGTCCTCTGGCCCCCCTGTCCCTCCCCTCCACCACCCAGGATGGTGGGCAATGCACCAGTGTAAACCGTAAAATGCCTTCTGGACGTTCGGCAACATGGGTACAGCTTCCAGTACCTGGTGGACTGAGAGGGTTATGATCCAGAGGAACGCAGCTGAATTCCCCGAAACGAGAATTGGGCCAAACCCTCATCAGTGATTAATCGCTGACATCCAGGTAAGCTGGGTTGTGCGCCAGGTGGCATTCATTTTACCCTCTACCTGTACAAGCCTTCCAGGACCTGCTGCTGAGGAGCATCCCCACATCATGAGGCTTCCACCACCGTGCTTTACATCATGACTGTTAAGAATTATATTTTTACAACGGTAATTGCTAGCTTAAAACTGAAATACAATAATAGGTTTTGTGCTTTTTACTGAGTTGTCGTGACCTAAACTAATGAAGAACGGATTCAAGCACCAGCCCCAGGCTCTGAAAGGTTGGAAACATGAGGATAATAAAGGTCACAGAAGATAGAACACAGCTGCTAACACATCACACACAGACAGAACACGACCATATAAGATAATACACTGAGCGTGCATGCAGAAGGCCCTTTGCTTAAACTTACCATACACACAGATAGAACACATGACCATATAAAATAATACACTGAGAACACAGTGTGCATGCAGAGGACTCTTCGTTTAAATTTATTGTTAAACCACAACCTGAGTCTCAAGGACAGAAAGCGAAAGACGTCAAACATCATAAAGATAACCAGCAGCGTGACTCAAATGAGGGAGGACGTCTCTTCCATGGTGTGATCTCTGCTGATTGGATGGATGGTGTGCATCGAGGCAGGGACCTGCCTGTGAACCAATGAACAGAGAGTTAAGTCTAAACCACAGCTGCTCCCCACCTTTCTGGACCAATCACATTTTATTAGAAGATATAAAATCTCTATGTAATTTTCAGTCATGATCCAGTTCTGGGAAGTTGGTTGCAGATGAACAGCTTGCTGACTGCCATGTTCTGAACACTACTGGTCCTTGAGATCAAGCTTAAAATTGAATTGCAGAATAAACAGCATTAACTGAGAGAAGCTGTTTGTCTTCTGACTCAATAAACAAACACACTCACAATATTGGTGAGCCTGACTTGATTTGAGAATGACAAGAAGTACCAGTCGGGCAGAAGACAAGGCCGATGCAGCCAAGGATGAGTCAATTCTCAAACCCCTCGATGCTTACAGAAGGCACCAACCAAAAGGTAAGCAGGACCCTGTTGGTTCAAAACCGAATTCTGCATAGTTGACATATTCCTAGTCTGTGAGTGTGCAGGAAGTAAGAGAAAAGACTGACTGTAAGTTTAAACCTGAACAAATGCAAATATCCTAAAAAATAACCAAATTTGGTTTATGAGTGTGTGATGGTCTTCCTCCTGCAAATAGAATATTTAAAAGGTAAAGCTCTAGTTGGAGTCCCTCATTTTAAAGTCCTGTACATTCTTGGGTTGGAGTCCCTCATTTTAAAGTCCTGTAAATTCTTAGGTTGGAGTCCCTCATTTTAAAGTCCTGTACATTCTTGGGTTGGAGTCCCTCATTTTAAAGTCCGGTAAATTCTTAGGTTGGAGTCCCTCATTTTAAGGTCCTGTAAATCCTTGGGTTGGAGTCCCTCATTTTAAAGTCCTGTAAATTCTTAGGTTGGAGTCCCTCATTTTAAAGTCCTGTAAATTCTTGGGTTGGAGTCCCTCATTTTAAAGTCCTGTTAATTCTTGGGTTGGAGTCCCTCATTTTAAAGTCCTGTAAATTCTTAGGTCGGAGTCCCTCAGGATAAAGTCCTGTAAATTCTTGGGTTGAATCCCTCATTTTAAAGTCCTGTAAATTCTTGGGTTGGAGTCCCTCATTTTAAAGTCCTGTAAATTCTTAGGTTGGAGTCCCTCATTTTAAAGTCCTGTAAAGTCTTGGGTTGGAGTCCCTCATTTTAAAGTCCTGGAAATTCTTGAGTTGAAGTCCCTCATTTTAAAGTCCTGTAAATTCTTGGGTTGGAGTCCCTCAGGTTAAAGTCCTGTAAATTCTTGGGTTGAATCCCTCATTTTAAAGTCCTGTAAATTCTTGGGTTGAATCCCTCATTTTAAAGTCCTGTAAATTCTTGGGTTGAGTCCCTCATTTTAAAGTCCTGTACATTCTTGGGTTGGAGTCCCTCATTTTAAAGTCCTGTAAATTCTTGGGTTGGAGTCCCTCATTTTAAAGTCCTGTAAATTCTTAGGTTGGAGTCCCTCATTTTAAAGTCCTGTAAATTCTTGGGTTGAATCCCTCATTTTAAAGTCCTGTAAATTCTTGGGTTAGAGTCCCTCATTTTAAAGTCCTGTAAATTCTTGGGTTGAGTCCCTCATTTTAAAGTCCTGTACATTCTTGGGTTGGAGTCCCTCATTTTAAAGTCCTGTTAATTCTTGGGTTGGAGTCCCTCATTTTAAAGTCCTGTTAATTCTTGGGTTGGAGTCCCTCATTTTAAAGTCCTGTAAATTCTTAGGTTGAGTCCCTGGGAGACTCAAACCCGCCTGTCAACAGTGCTTATCAACAGGTTTTTAAATGATACCTCACCTGGCAGCAGTAGATCCTCTCACAGGTGGGGTCCTCGTGATGATGATGATGAATTGGAAGAAGAAACACTCCTCAATTCAGATGACTGAAGTGTCCCAGTGAGGAGAGGTATCAGGTAAAAGGAGGATAAAGGTAATTACAAGTTTGAATCTGAAATAGATGATCATTACTGTACCTTTTACTGAGTTGTCGTGACCTAAACTAATGAAGAAAGGATTCAAGTGCCAGCCCCAGGCTCTGAAGGGTTGGAAACATGAGGATTATAAAAGTCACAGAAGATAGAACACAGCTGCTAACACATCACACACAGACAGAACCCGACCATATAACAGAGCCGGCCCTACCCAGTGTGGTGCCCCAGGTGAGAATTTATATGACATCCTCTACCCTTAGCGATTTACATACGATAGTGAGCGGCGTGGGAGATAGACCCAAGCCAGAGGTTTTATCTTCTGAGCACCCGAAGATGATTTTATTGAACACACATCTGGAGCACAGAACAACAGCAGGTAGCCATCAACCCCACCACCCTTAAAGTGGTGGGGTTGCAGCAAAAACATTCATAACCCTGAACTCCCATGGTGCATTGCAGCACAACAGGTCAGTTCTTGCGAGCGGCTCTGTGATCACGACAACAACATTGTTTTGTAATAATACTAATTGGGCATTGCCTTACATTTGAATCAATGTGAGCGTTTCCATTTTAGGAGTGAATACTAATAGCTAGTTTTAACATTGTAGTGATTGCAGAGCCGGTCGCAAGTATGGGATTGTTGCTCTGCAATGAATTATGGGAGTTCAGGGTTATTAACGTTGTTGTCAGCACCATGAGTGTGGAGTGTAGCGGGGTTCATGGCTACCTGCCGCTGTTATTCAGCTATGGGCTTATTCTGAGCTGGGTTCTTGTGTGTCAAAGTAAAAGTACCTAATTGGGGCAGTGAGCAGAAAAGACAAGAACTCCGACTCCAGTGTCTTCCTTCCCCAACACTCATTACAATGTAATCATATCGAAGGTGTATATTTTCCTGTGTTTGAGGCGCTGGAGGCCATGGCGCCCTGAGCATTTGCCTATGCCCTGTCATATAAGATAATACACTGAGCGTGCATGCAGAAGGTCCTTTGCCTAAACTTATCATGCACACAGATAGAACACATGGCCATATAAAATAATACACTGAGAACACAGTGTGCATGCAGAGGACCCTTCGTTTAAACTTATCTGTAAACCACAACCTGAGTCTCAAGGACAGAAAGCGAAAGACGTCAGACGAACAGACGAACAGACGAACAGCTTGCTGACTGCCATGTTCTGAACACTACTGGTCCTTGATATCAAGCTTAAAATTGTGTTGCAGAATAAACAGCATTAACTGAGAGAAGCTGTTTGTCTTCTGACTCAATGAACGAACACACTCACATGATGCTGCCACCACCATGCTTCACATCATGATGCTGCCACCACCGTGCTTTAATCATGATGCTGCCACCACCGTGCTTTTCATTTTCAAGATGTAATATGAGCTTTTTTCAACAGTTTCTTTCTCATTGTAACTTTACCCAGCAAGCAGAGAGCATTGTGGGAGTTCAGCTAACAACGAGCACCATGACAAAGACTCCTTTGGAGGTTAATGACCTCCAACTAATGTTCTTATTCCTGTTTCTTTGTGGCTGATGTAACCCACCTGACTTGAACATGTAATGTCTCTGTCAGCACATGGAAAAGCATCGACTTTACTTAATTGGTCTTATTGATTAATCCATTATTGATTATTGATGGCCGACTATCAGTGAAGGAAATACTTTGAAATGTGCATCTCAGTTATAGAACTAATACCGCAGTGTGAAAATCCTGCTTCTCACTCATGTATGATTTTAAAAGCAGGACTTTACTGCTGCAGTAACTTGAACCACCTGCAGCTCACAGAACCAGAGCTGGTCAACACAAGAGTTAAACAAACATGCAGCCATCATGTTCAGGGACTGAGGTTCTGGATCTGTTTCTCTTCTCCAGTGAAGGAGGATGTCTCTCTCTAACCTGTACCTTTACCTGTGTGTTGCAGTGATGGCATCCCCACGGCGGTTGGCCTCCATGTTGTTGGTTTCATGGATCCTTCTCCTGCACTGGACGACCTCCTCTGCTGAGTCACATGACCTCCGCCCGTCCATCAGGATCCGCAGAGAGATGCCTGGTCGTAGCAGAGAAAATGCTGCACCATTCCTACAGATGATTAAAGACGCTATGACTGTCACCAAAGAAGTGTTAACAACATCACAGTCCAAAAGGGTGGTTGAAGTGATGCAGAGCATGTCCAGAACTGTCAGCTTAGCGCCTGGCATTATAGGTCTGGCCGCGTCCTTCATCAACGTCTTGCTGGCCTTCATCCCTCAAGAAAACCCTCTGACAGAACTCAAGCAGGGCTTAGATGACTTGAACCGGAAGCTGGACTCCCTCTCCATCCAGATCTCCAACCTGGCCACAGACGTGGAATGGTTCAACTACGCCAGCGTCTATTCCCAAGACGAAGTCCGCATCCTCATTGCCTGGAAAAAGTTCAACGAGTTCCGTGAGAGCAGCGAGTTGGCCCAAAGCCAGGAGGCGAAACTGCAACTGGCCGAGGTGTTCGCCAGCTACTACGAGTCCACAGGAGCTGAGGCCAGCGTGTCCAACCTTTACCACTACCTGACGGTCAACAGTACGACGCTCAGCGGAAACCTCAACAAACTGCTGACGAGGAAGTTTAAATGTGGTCTGGTCGACATCGGCAGATTCAACCTGTACTTCAACAGCCTGCTGTGGAGAGGGATGGTGGTCCGCCAGGTCTACTGGAATCTGATGGGTTTCTACTCATCAGACAATGACACTGAATATGTCCAGATGTTTAAGAAGGTGCATGAAGCTCAGTCATCAACCGTGGACTTCTGCCTGACAAACTATGAGCGGTACATGAAGGATGACGTGGTGGAGATCACCAAAAGGATCGGCTATAACAAAACAGCCATCGCTGAGCAGGTGAAGACGGCTCTGGACGAGAAGTACAACTGGTACCGCTGGGTGGTGCTGGTGTACGACAGCAACATGGAGAACTTTTACATAATGTTCAATATGACAAAGATCCCTGTGGGCAACGTCACGGTGGCTGTGAACTACACTCTGATAGCAGATGAGATAGATGTAGAATATGTTAAAAAAACAGCCAAAGATTGCTTTAAGGGTCAATGGTGTGACATAAAGAATGAAATAAGTACATGTGAGAAGACCCATGATATCGAAGCTTGGGGTGCGTTTGAGAGTTCCATCACAATACTTCTTACAAATTACACCAAAGTAACACATGTGTCCTACAAAGGTGGACAGTCTTATGCAGAACGTCCAGAACCACTTCAACTAGTCGACTGCAGCTGGAGTGTCAAAGGAGGGAAGGTTTCTGTTCATTGGTCCAGGAGGACGTCGGTCTGCAATCCCAACCCATGTCAGAACAAGGCAACGTGCGACAGGCTGCTGGAGTCCAACGATTGGCTGTGCAAATGTAAGGATGGTTACTATGGAAACACCTGTGAAAAGAAAGTGGACAACGTCACAACAGCGGCTCAGGACATGAAGACTCTGTATCCTACGGCGCTCCTCAGCACCACCGGCACCAAACTCAGAACCATCCAGTCCAAACTGGACACGTTGATGAGCAGATGTCGGTGTTCGTAGAGTTCTGTAGAACCACAAACACACACCAGGAGACTGAACACGTGACGGAACAAGAACAGATGGAAACAGTTGTTTTAGCGCCACCATGTGTTGAAAGATGTCTGTCTGAAAACGATGTGTGAAAGAAATAAACGGCATCATGTCTTCAATGTCCCTGAATGCATCAAGTTTAATGTCTGAAAGCACAACTGTCCCTGAAAACATCACGTTTAACACTGTTGTTTCTGGCAGCCATCTTAGTTTTAGTCTTGGTCTTGGTCTTTTGGATCAAAATGCTCATTAGTTTTAGTCACATTTTAGTCGTTTCTATTAGTTTTAGTCCAGTTTTTGTTGACGAAAACTCAAAAAGGTTTTAGTCTGGTTTAAGACAGTTTTAATAAAAAATAAAGTATTAGTCTTTTCACAAATGAATTTGTTTCAATAAGTATTGGAAATTGGAATCCAGGTTGAGAGGCTGTATCAGGTGTTGTCATTCATAAATTGTTGAGGGGGGAATAGATGACCTTTTAATCAGGTCATCTATTCAGGCCAATACGGTAGATCATTGATGAAACAACAGCAACGGCAGGCTGCTGCGGTCAACTGCGGCTATTTGGGGTCAAAAATATAAATGAAAGCTGCAAGCAGCGTTGGACGGGCCCTCGCTGGCCCCTGCACCGCCACAAGAAGGACTGCAGCCAGTTGTGTCTGTCTCATCCTGCTCTGCACATGCACCAAGTTTAATGTCTGTAGCACAAAACAGTGATTCTATACGAACCTTTGAAATTAGTAGGGGGCGCTGTGGAGCTGTTTGGCCACGCCCAAGTGTTGAGGGATAGAATGTCATCAAGCAAATCAAGTTTCATTCACATTTGATCACATACAGTCAAGTTATGAGGATTTGACTTTTCATGGATGCAGGCTCAAAATGGCCGCCATGCCACGCCCCCACGGTGTGACGCAGCCACGAGATTTTAATAAGTTTTCATCCTGGAGGGGTCCAGATGCAAAACAGCTAAACACACCCGAACACACCAACCAGCAACACACACACACACACACACACACGCAAACACACACACACACACACACACACACACACACACACACACACCCCCACACACACACACACACACTGTGGCCTCCACCACAGATAGACTGATTGATCAATAGACACAGTTTTCTGAGTTTTACCTGCAGTTAGAGTCAGATCAACCATCCTGCTGCTGGCTTTTCTCTTCTGTTCCTGAAGGTTTGTCCAACCCACTCACACAGGTTCCTCTCTCTCTGTGGCTCCGCCCACCGACCTGCCAGTCAAACCCCCTGTTCATGACACAGAGCAGCAGCGCCACCTACAGGCCGCCAGCAGGCAGCACCAGCCTGCAACACTGACTGGTGCTGTGGTGCATTCAGGGACACAATATCTTCAGTTATTTAGGAGGTGGTGCATTCAGGGGCACAGTGTCTTCAGTTATTTAACATGTGGTGCATTCAGGGACACAATGTCTTCTGTTGTTTAACATGTGGTGCATTCAGGAACACAATGTCTTTTGTTGTTTAACATGTGGTGCATTCAGAGACACAATGTCTTCAGTTATTTCAGATGTGGTGCATTCAGGGACACAATGTCTTCAGTTGTTTAACATGTGGTGCATTCAGGGACACAGTGTTTTCAGTTATTTCACATGTGATTCATTCAGGGACACAATGTCTTCAGTTATTTAACTTGTGGTGCATTCAGGGGCACAATGTCTTCAGTTGTTTCACATGTGATTCATTCAGGGACACAATGTCTTCAGTTATTTAACTTGTGGTGCATTCAGGAACACAATGTCTTTAGGTATTCAACATGTGCTGTATTCAGGAACACAATCTCCTCAGTCGTTTCATATGCGGTGCATTCAGTGAAACAATGTCTTCGCCTATTTAACATGTGGTGCATTCAGGGACAAAATGTCTTCAGTTATTTAGAAGGTGGTGCATTCAAGGACACAACATCTTCAGTTGTTTCACATGTGGTGCATTCAGGGACACAATGTCTTCATTTGTTTCACATGTGGTGCATTCAGGGACACAATGTCTTCATTTGTTTCACATATGGTGCATTCAGGGACACAATGTCTTCAGTTGTTTAACATGTGGTGCATTCAGGGACAGCTGTAGTTTTTGGACATTAAACATATGGTGCCTTCAGAAAAGAATCATTTTCAGACCTGCATCTCTCCGACACACGGTGGCGCCATACTGACTCCAGAATAACCAAGAAGGAGTATGACATCACGTCCTGTTTAATGTGTGCACCTCAGCGTTGCTGCTGGTCACAGCTCTGTCAGATAATGTTGAACTCTGTCTGTCAGCACCAAAGCATGAAGAACATGTCAGTTAAATTGAATCAACTGTTGGATCCAGTGGATCACAGCGTCTTAGTACGTAGACTGGAACACGTTACTGGGATTAAAGGAGCTAAACTGGTTTAATCATGTTTATCAGACAGATTCCAGTTTGTTCATGTTTCTTTTTAAATATTTGTTTTTGGGGGAGATTTTTTTGAAGCTTTATCGATAGACAGAGTGAACGGGGGTAGAGAGGAGAGACATGCAGCAAAGGGTCGTGAGCTGGACTCGAACTCACGATGGCTGCTGGTGACCACATGGCAACACCTTAACTCAATGAGCTATACGGTGGACAGCAGTCTGTTCATGCTAACGATGATTCTTCCATCTGCACTAGAGTCAGTGATGGAGTTCCTCAGGGTTCTGTATTAGGACCAGTACTATTCACTCTGTACATGCTTCCCCTAGGAAACATTATTAGGAAGCACTGCATGAACGTCCATCGTTATGCAGATGATACCCAGTTATATTTATCTATGAAACCCAATGAAACCAACCAGCTGGTTAAACTCCAACATGTCTGAAGGACATAAAGGCCTGGATGACCTGGAACTGTCTACATTAAACTCAGACTAACTGAGGTTGTTGTATTTGGCCCTAAACACCTCAGAAACACTCTGTCTAACCAGATAGTTCCTCTAGATGGCGCTGCCTTAGCCTCCAGCTCTACTGTAAACCTTGGAGTTATCTTTGATCAGGATGTCCTTCAACCTCCACATTAAACCAGTCTGTAGGACGGCGTTCTTTCATCTATAATACTGTAAAGATCAGAACATCTGGTCCAGAGTGAAGCTGAGGAACTAGTCCATGCATCTGGAACCTCCAGCTGGACTATTGTAATTCCTTATTGTCAGGATGTCCCAGTAACTCTCTCAGAAACCTCCAGCTGGTCCAAAATGCTGCAGCCAGAGTTCTGACAGGAACCAGGACCAGAGATCAGGTTTCTCCTGGATCAGCTTCTCTTCATTGGCTCCCTGTAAAATCCAGGATAGACTTTAAAATCCTTCTTCTAACATATAAACTGTTAATGAGCAGCTCCATCGTATCTTAGAGACCTTATTGGACCTGATCATCCCAACAGAGCCCTTCTCTCTCAGACTGCAGGTTTACTTGTGGTTCCAGAGTTTCCAGAAGTAGAATGGGAGGCAGAGCCTTCAGTTATCAGCTCCTCTGTGGTGGAATCAGATCCCAGTCTGGGTTCTGGAGGCAGACCCCCTCTCTACTTTAACATGAGGATTCAGACCTTCCTCTGTGATGAAGCTGATAGTTGAGGCTGTTCAGGATCAGCTGATCTGTCCCTTAGTGATGCTGCTGTAGGTTTAGACTGCTGTAGACTCCCATGATGCACTGGGCTCCTCTCCTCTCCATCCTGTCATATATCTCCATTACATGTCACTGACTCTGTGTTTGTTCTCTGATCTACAGCTGCTGGCCTCTCCTCCTGCTGTCCTCCCATCTCCTCCCCCCTCATCTCCACTCCCAACCCAACCGGTCGAGGCAGATGTCCGCCTTCCCTGAGCCTGGTTCTGGTTCTAAAGGGGGTCTTTTGGTTCCTTCCCACCATCACAAACTGCTGCTCAGAGTGAATCAAAAGGCACCTTTGGATTGTTGAGTTTTCTCTGTTTAAAATCCATCTTTACCTACTAGTGATGACGTTTGTTGGTGCTATATGAATAAAACTGATCTGAACATATGAAGACATCACCTTAAACTGTGGGCTGCAATAAATCAATGTTATTTCCTCGATGACCCAGAATTCAAAGGGACGTTCCTGACTCAGTTCTGAAAAGTCAGAGCAACACGTTTTAGAAATTTACACAGGAAAATGTTTTGATCTTTTTAATTTAAAAAAATCATCAGTCATAAGATTAAGCAATGATCAAAGTGACTTCTTGTTAGCGTTGAGATGAAAATACATGAGGTTCTATTTGTGTTAAAAAATGATTAGAAGGTTTTGGACTTCAAACACAACAAGAGGAGTCACATGAATCATCCAGGACATCATCATCAGACAGACGCTCAGACTGTATCTATCCTGACTTCATGCAGCCTTTCATATCAGCTCCAAGGTCGCTCACATTCATTCCAGAGGACATCTCAGTGTTTCTCAGGTGTTCTGCTCACCTGTCTTCCATTTCAGAGAACCCAGGTGCAGACAGCAGACAGACTGCAGAGTGTTTAAAGGATTTATTTCAATCAAACAAACTTAAACCAGTATGATGTGGAAAAAAAACTCAGAGGAAAACTGAGACCAATTCAGAAACATGCCCAAACTACAAAACTAACAACAGAGGTGGAAATCAAAGAAAACCATGAAGTACAGCTAGCGCCGACGAGACCAATAACAAAATACTCAGAACACCAACACGGCGAAATATCAACGACTCTAAATACACTCAGCACGATCAGGCAAAATGACAAAAATACAAGGAAGGCCGACAGCGAAAACCAACAAGAAGGTACAGATTTCAAACCTAATTCAGAACCTCAGCTGTCTGTCTGGGAAAGGGTTGAGGGAAAGCAGGCAGGAAGCGGGTCGGAGTCAGCAGCAGTGGACAGGATCTGGGCAGCAGGTGAGTCGCTGAGGCAGGGGGTTCTGGTGGCAGTGGCTCAGGGAGGGCAGGCAGGAGGCAGAGCAGGACCAGCATCAGCTATGGTCTGGTAGAAGGTGGAGGTCTGAGCCGGACTGCATGGAGGGAAGTGATTAATGGCAGGTGAGCTCCTCCCTGCAGCTGTCTCCAGTCCAGCTGATGGCGAGGGAGAGAGTGAGGGCGAACAGGGGCGAGCGAGAGGGAGAAAGAGGGACGGGCCGGGGCTGAAGCCGAGATCATGACAATCTCCCTGAAAGGTGTTTAACTGAACTGCCAACCTCCAAAATTAAACTGGTTGGAACTTTGTAAAGCAGCAGAGATGACTGAGGATTGATGCAGCGAAACAGTGACGTCACAAAAGAGAAGCAAACCCCAGAACTTCACCAAGAAAGACCCGATAGGAGCTGAATCTGGATCTGAGTCTCGTCTGCAAACTCTGTTATTTTGTTGTTGTATATTTTATTCCATGTAATTGTGTGATTCTTTGTTATGAAAATGAAAGGGTGATGATTAAACCAACAGGACAAGCAGACAAGCATCTTTCTTTGACTATAAATCTATGCAACCACATTGCTGAGGTCGCTGACGTCTCGTCCCCACAGCACAACGCACAATGGCAGTGAAAATGACAATGACAATGACACTGACACTGACAATGAGGATGATGACAGCAAGAACGACATAGTGGAAGATGGTCCATGTGGAGGTCTTAGGTGGAGGAGGCTGATATTCAGAAGAGTCTGAAGTGAAGTTCAGGTTCCCTCCGACCATCACGAACCCCTGCACAGGTTAGCAGGAAAGGATGGATCAGAACCTCATCAGTCCAGCAGACAGACACAAAACATTCAGGAGGAACAACACACTGGAGTTCTGGTAGAACCTGGACCCAGATCAGTTTACATCCATCCAGGAGTCACAGTCTGAACACTACACCTGGTTTCTCTCTATAACCACCTGTGACCATCAGTATTATGGGATGTCTCATAGCTTCTTTGATAGGAAACTGAACAAAAAGCAGATTCAGTGTTTAGGCTGTGATAGAGTTCAGCTTAATGCTGTGCTGCAGCATTCTGTCCTTCTACAGTGTCAGATTCTGTCCCAGATACTTTCAGAGTGCAGTAAAACAAACTTAGAGGCCTGTTTGGTGGAACACAGGTTCTAGTAGTTACACAGTGTGAAGTAGAACAGTGGAGTAAACTGGAGTCAGGGTGTGTTTTCAGTGTCAACTGACTCACATCGTGATATTCAGTCTTTGTTTCAGTGAAGGTCAGGTTGTCAGGTAGAGGAACGAATACTCCTTTATCAAACCAGCCTACACACACACACACACACACACACACACACACACACACACTCAGAATTAGTATTCAGAACATTTAGCTTTAAGTGCATGTCAGTGTAACACTACAGCAAAGTGAAGATGTGTCAGGACTCACTCTGCAGGACGTCTGTGATCTTACAGTTCAGACAAGAGTTAACAAGCGGCTGCATAGAAGAAACACACACAGTTATTATTATTATATTATTATTATTATGATTATTAATGCTGTTTAGAAATGCTTCTGGATTCATTACAACATAGATTTCTTACCACCCAACCATGACCTTTGTCTGGACTGACATTACACCTGAAAGAGTTTGTTGTCATGTTATTACCAGTGCAGGTAATAAAATACCACCTTGGATTGTGTGTGTGTGTGTGTGTGTGTGTGTGTGTGTGTGTGTGTGTGTGTGTGTGTGTGTGTGTGTGTACTTGGCATCCTTAGAGGTCAGAACCAGACGTCTTCCTTTCAAATCCACCTTCATGTCGATCTGACAGGTCTGCAGGAGACACACAGTTGGACTGTTTATCATCAGAACAGACCGGGTCAGAACCATCACTGACAGCAGCACCGTGTGGTTCTGTTGGATGATGACCAGCGGTTTGTAACATCTGCACCACTTTTCATTCAAACTGTTCCACTAAAACAGCAGCAGCTTGTGTGCAGAGAATCCCTGGTTCCTGAGTTACTGGAGGAAACTAAAGGCAGACTCTGTGGAGTTCTGAACTGGTTCTTCTTGGGTTCTAACTGGGTTTCTGAGATGGTGTCTGTGTGTTGTTGTTGTTTACCACTGTTACAGGTGAAGGAGGGTCTTGAACCACAGATTTTACGAGGGCATCCACACTGGCAGAGAGTCCTTTCTTTGTGATGGCGATGTTTGGAGCCTCAGTTAGCTGCACCTGAACAGGACCCTTCAGGTGAGACACAACACCCAGTCAGCAGCAGCATCAGCCGACTACATCCAGTCCAGACTAGTTGACAAAACCAACATGGCTGCTCTACTGTACAGTCCAGACCCGTGGCAAGAGGAGAGTTCTGAGTCAGTCTAATACTGTGCTGAACATATGCATATAAAGGACCATAGAACTGGGGGAACCTGCTGGTCTTCTAGGAGTTCTGTTGTTCCACTGAAGGAACCTGCAGGACGCTTCAGGGCAGCTTGAGTTTCTGAGTGTGTTGAGACTGAAGGGACGTCTCTAGAACCTCTTTCAGGGGACGACGAAGTACAAACTCAGCACTGACTGGTAAAACTGAAAAGAGGATGGATTTACTTCTCTACTCTTGACGTACTCGTCCAAGAGTCCAGAACAAACCTCCATTGTTCTGGTTCCTACATAGAACTGGAGTCCAGTAACTGCTGGTTCTGGTCTCTGAGTCAAAGCTGTTGGATCTACAGTGGAAACAGAACGACTGAAAGGGAAGATCAGGGCTCTGATCCTCCAACGTTCACCTGAACATGGTTCCTCCAGTGGAAACATCACGGTGTCCCTGTTCTACCAAACCCTGTTTACATCAAGGTGTCCTCAGTTAGTCCCAAAATCTACAGATCAGATGAAACAGTTGCTTCTGGACTTCAACTGAAACATATCTGACCTAAAGCAGAAGCTCCTAGAGTCTCTTACCTGAGGAAGCCCTATGTCCTTCAAAATGCCGTTTGAGATGACATCGATCTGTGGAGGAGAACAGAGGAGATGATTTCTACTCTCTGAATATGACTGCAGTCATTGTGGGTGGTGCTGCTCTGTGTAGTATGAGTGTTCTGGATGGAATTAACAGGGTGGAGAGAACAGGACACCACCAGGGTGGAGAGAACAGGACACCACCAGGGTGGAGAGAACAGGAAACCACCAGGGTGAAAACACCAGTACAAGTAAAACAGAATCATGACGGCTGTAAGAAGCTGAACCAGAGCTGTCATGTGGTGAAGTTCATGGACGACACAGCAGTGGTGGGAAGAACCACCAACAAAACCCCAGACAACGATGAGTCCATGAGACTCCACCCACCCTACATCATGGAGGACTCCACCCACCCTGCATCATGAGGACTCCACCCACCCTACATCATGAGGACTCCACCCACCCTACATCATGGAGGACTCCACCCACCCTACATCATGGAGGACTCCACCCACCCTACATCATGGAGGACTCCACCCACCCTACATCATGGAGGACTCCACCCACCCTACATCATGAAGGACTCCACCCACCCTACATCATGAGGACTCCACCCACCCTACATCATGAGGACTCCACCCACCCTACATCATGAGGACTCCACCCACCCTACATCATGAGGACTCCACCCACCCTACATCATGGAGGACTCCACCCACCCTACATCATGGAGGACTCCACCCACCCTACATCATGGAGGACTCCACCCACCCTACATCATGGAGGACTCCACCCACCCTACATCATGAAGGACTCCACCCACCCTACATCATGAGGACTCCACCCACCCTACATCATGAGGACTCC
>JAMOIN010000480.1:0-25388 GCA_024666655.1 Dascyllus trimaculatus
TCTTCACACTGTGCCATGATCATGGTGTGAAGACTCATCACACCAATTTTGAGAATTATTTGACCAAGTTTAGGCCAATGGGATGGGCAAATGTAATTCAAAACGTCCTGTTGCCAGTTGGTGGCGCTATGACTATTTCAAAATTTTTGAGTGTGGATGTCTTCAGACTGTACATGACATTCTGGATATGAAGTTTGGAGCAGATAGGTTCTTGTTCAGCTGAGATATAGGCCCTTGAATTTTCATGGCGAAACATCAAAATTCGCCACGGTGCCACAAACACGCCCTTTGATGACACGTCACCATTGTCTCTGTGATTCATCATCAATGTGTTCAGGCTTATGTCAGAAGGTCTGAGGTGAATCTGGACAACGGGTTGACAACAGTACATAAAAGTATTAAAAAAGCAAAAATCCTGTTGTCACAAGGTGGCGCTACGACTGTGAATGAATATTATCATATGGATGACATCAGCTCAGGTCTGTCACCATACATGTAAAGTTTCATTCAGATTGGAGCATGTTCAGAGAGTTAGACCAGCACTTCCTGTTGCATGGCGAAGGATCACTAATTTGGGGGGGCTGCCATGGCCACACCCTTTGACCGACATAGAAGACTTTGATAACTTTTCATCAGGAAGGTCTGTTGTATGTACAGACCAAATTTCAGGTCTCTAAGACTTACCCCCTAGGAGGAGTTCATCACAGATTTTTCACAGTTAACGCAAGATATGTCACTTCCTGTTGGGTTTAGAGCATGGCTATGATTGACTTTTTTGTCTTTCCTGATGTGCTGAATATGCCTGCCAAATTTTGTAGCTGTAGATCAAATGTCCTTCCAGTTAGTCTAATACCACTCTTTAAAATTTTGAAAGGGGGCGCTATGGAGCCATTTTGGGACACACATGCACAGACCCCATAAAATATCAAATTTTTCACCGGTCCTGATGTGTATGCAGATTTTGACGCGAATCGGTGCATGTTTAGGCCCTCAAAAAAGCAATTCATTTGGCGGTAAAATAATAATAATAATAATAATTAAAGCTGCAAGCAGCGTTGAACGGGCCCTCGCACACCCACGCGTGTCGGGACGTGGCGCACGTCCAGGTGTGGCGCATGTCGGGATGTGGCAGAAATTTGAAGGTGGTCACATTTGACCAATTTCAAGGATTGCATCACAAACTTTCTCGGCCACCATGTACATCAGGGGTGTCAAACTCATTTCTCATTGACTATTGTCTGTTGTGTTATTAATGTAAAAATCTGTGAGTGAGATGTTATCTGTTCCATTTTTGTCTGTTCTGTTACAGATTTTAAAAATCTGTTTTACTATTGTTATATTACTGTATTATTGGGTCGCTATTATTGACCATTATGCCCGTTGTTGCAAATTTGCAACATACCCAAATTTCTATTTATTTTTTGTGCTATAATCAAATTAACAATCTCAGCTTCAACTTATGGTGCAGGGAAGCCAAAATACCATGTCCACGCATGTGAACGCACGGTCTCTCAGGAGGCTACGATATATTTTTTTCATGAATTAAAAAAAGACAAAGAAGACATAATCATTTGTACATATTCCGGCCATAGGCAGAATAGGCCACATGAAATGAAGTGGGAGTTGCCCCCTCAGCCCCTGTGAAATGGGAAAGGAACAAATGATTGAGTTTTGGGAGTGATCCAGATCAGTGTCTGGATCTGGGAATTTTTTAAAAAGATATTTACCATTGGGAGTGTTAGAAAGCCCTGCAGTGCCACCTTGTGGTAGGACAGAGCATATATGTGCACATATATAGCACAAAGATGTTGACTGTTTTTTAAGTATACTTTGTCGTTGGGAGATTGTGTTGGGGTGGACTGGAGCTCCTTGGCGGAGGTCTGTGTTCTCTGACTGCTTTTCTAGCTACAATCTGTGATGATATGAATATTGACGAATGTATAATTAAACTAGTTGAAATATATATTTGATATATCGTTGTTTGTACAGTTTTTCTCCATAGGTTTGGCTCATTTCTCGAAACTGAAATGACAATCTCAAGACAACATGGACAAACCTCCAAACTACTAGGCAACTGTTCACAACAGACTGGCATTTCTCCTTCATTTCATCAAATTGCAAACATCTTAGTACTTGTCTCGATGTCTCAGTACATCTTTGCAAATGATTTAGTACAGGTAGCCTTCATTTAGCACAATTTCCAAATGAATAGATCTTGTTGATCTAAACTGATTGTTGACTTCTCAGTCTGATGGTCGTTCACTCCAAAACATGTCAGCATCATTTCATTGTGTAAGTCATCACATGCACAATAGTCTGTTCAGTTGTCAGGATTAGTCATGAACATACGGTGGCCAGGAGAGGGACGGTGAGGACAGCTTTATTTACAGCACTGTAGGCTCCATATAATGTTCCTTGTTTTTTGTTTATGTGCTTGTAGTATTACAGTATGTTATGCTGTATAGATTTTCTTTTTACTCTGATGTATGAAAGTTGCTTTATGTGTGTCAATACAGTTTTCTTGATAGTTTACACTCATTTTGTGAAAGCATGCCTCATACTTTCAGAACTCTGCATACAAATGAGAAAACACACACACACACACACACACACAATGGGCAAAAGCCCTCAATTCTCCTTCAATTGAAACTTTACATTCAAAATGATGTTATTACTTCTCAAAATGCTATTTTGTTTTCAAATGACACAAACCATTATATGAATAGACATTTATAAGAGTGCTCACACAATGCCAAAGGGACGATGAATTTTGGAGGCACTGACTATTTATATGAGAATAGAATTTAGTTTTGACCAGTCGTGTGAACTGTTTTGGGAGAGATATGAGCTTTTGCAGGTGAACCATGGTTTTGTGCTGAACCATCATGTTGTTTTGGCAAAAGCACCAAGAGTGTTGAGAACGTCTGGTCTGTTTCAAGAAATGAGCCAAAGCAATTGAGAATAGTCAGTGCATTTTTGGTGGCACTGACTATTTATATGAGAAAGAAATTTAGTTTTAAAACATGAGTGAAAGGTTTTGGGAGAGACATGAGCTTTTGGACGTCAGCTTTATATATATATTGCTTATATTGCAAAGTTTGAAGCAATGATACCTGCAAATATACTGTCTTTAAGTTCCTGTTACCAATTGGTGGTGCTATGACTATGACTAAATTTTAAAATGTGGATGTATTCAGAAGTGGACTCTTGTCCAGCACATGAAATTTGGGCCAGATCGGATCATGTACAGCTGAGATATAATCATTTTAGTTGTCATGACGAGACATCAAGTTCACCACGCTGCCACAGACTAACAGTTTGACTAACAGTCACAGTTTTCTCCATGAATCATCATCAATGTCTTGAGGCTTATGTCACCAAATTTCAGTTGAATACGGTCAACCAAATAATAATAATACATTAAAATGTATTGAAACAGAGGGATTTTTCTACAATTACACAGACCTGCATTTATACGATTTGAACAGTAGGTGTCAGCATTGCACCATTTATCTGGATTTAATCCAGAGCTGCTGACAATGGTAAAAGTACATAAAGGTCAGAGGGCCACCACGGTCACATCCTTTGACTTTTGTGGAAGATTTTGATAACTTCTCATCTTTAAGGCCTGTTGTATATACTGACCAAATTTCAGCTGTCTTGGAGTTACCCTGTGTGCGGTTATAGCTCTTGAATATGTGCATAAATCAGAAATATAAAGCAAAATGGCGGACTTCCTGTACACTTTTGCTGATGGATTGATTAGGCAATTTTGTTTGTCTTGTCTTAGTG
Organism: Dascyllus trimaculatus; assembly: GCA_024666655.1. Classification (NCBI taxonomy): domain Eukaryota; kingdom Metazoa; phylum Chordata; class Actinopteri; family Pomacentridae; genus Dascyllus; species Dascyllus trimaculatus. The sequence continues at coordinate 3,793 of JAMOIN010000480.1, forward strand.
CGCATGTGTACCAAATTTGGTAGGGTTACATGAAACTAGCCGTATTAACTCCCATAGAACCCAATTTTCAAGGTGGCGCTATAGAGCCATTTTACCACACACATGTGCAGTTCCCATGAAATATAAAATTTTTCGCCACTTCTGATGTGTCTGCAAATTTTCGTGAGTTTTTGAGCGCGTTTAGGCCCTCAAAAATGCAGTTCTTCCGTCAGGAGAAAAATAATAATAATTAAAGCTGCAAGCAGCGTTGGACGGGTTCTCGCTTCTCTTGCCGGGCGACTGAGACATATGGCTAACATCCGGCCGGGACTTGGATCACACCTGTCAAGTTTCAGGTCATTTGGAGCAACTCCAGGCAAGTTACACAGCACCTTCTAACTGTAGAAGCAAAAATGTAGCAAAAATCTGAATTTAAATTCAAAATGGCGGACTTCCCGTTGCATTGTGGGTATGGGTTCTTGACGCTTTTTTGTGCGTGTTGTCATGAAACATATGTGTACTGAATTTCGGAGCTCTAGGTGAAACATAGTTCAGGGGCTGAATTTTTAAATGCCTCTAGGGGGCAATATTGAGCCAAAATGGCCTCTCAGCAAAACGCTGCGCGCTGCCGCGCGCACACCGTCACGCTTTTGCGGAGCGTTTTGATAAGTTTTTTTCACCAGCACCTGTAGTATATGTGGACCGAATTTGAGATCTTTAGGCATTATCCCCGAGGAGGAGTTAGGTCTTGAAAACGTGAAATATTTGAAAAAGTGGGCAAACAGTGAGAAAATGGCCAAAGGGCAAAACGCCGCGGGCCGCCACGGGCTCGCCGTCATACTTTTGCGGAGCGTTTTGATAACTTTTTGTCACCACCACCTGTAGTATATGTGATATAAATTTGAGCTATGTAGGAGTTTTCCCCTAGGAGGAGTTCGCGCTTGAAAATGTGAAATTTCTGAAAAACAAATGTGGACATTAAATTCAAAATGGCGGATTTCCTGTTGCATTGTGGGTATGGGTTCTTGAGGCTTTTTTGTGCGTGTATTCGTGACACATATGTGTACCGAATTTCGGACCTCTAAGTGAAACGTAGTTCAGGGTTCGAATTTGTGAATGTTTGTAGGGGGCAGTTTTGAGGCCAAAATTGAGCCAAAATGGCGGAATGTCAACATTCCGTGGGCCGCCGCGCGCACGCCGTCATACTTTTGCGGAGCGTTTTGATAACTTAAGCTCCCCAATGCGTTTTCTACCTGCTGGCTAAATTTGAGATTTGTCGGAGTTATCACCTGGGAGGAGTTAGCTCTAGAAAATATGTAATTTTTTGGCCAATATTTGGCCAAAATGGCCAAATTTTGACACTAAATTGAAGATGGCGGCTTTCCCGTTGCATTGTGGGTTTCGCTTCAAGAGGATTTTTTTTGCGTCTTGGCATGATACATATGTGTACCGAATTTCAGAGCTGTAGCTCAAGTTCCCTCCAAATGCAAGGGTGGGTGCCCTTTTTTTTTCTAAAGGGGGCGCTATTGAGCCATTTTTCCATTGACATGTGTAATTCCCCAATATGTGCATGGGGGACACCGAGTCAATGTGTGTGGCGATTTTTATGCGTTTTCGAGTAGTGCAAGGGGCTCAAAAGTGGCCCCAACGAGACGGTAGTATAATAATAATTAAAGCTGCAAGCAGCGTTGGACGGGTTCTCGCTTCTCCTGCCGGGCGACTGAGACATATGGCTAACATCCGGCCGGGACTTGGATCACACCTGTCAAGTTTCAGGTCATTTGGAGCAACTACAGGCCAGTTACACAGTGAATTCAAAATGGCGGACTTCCTGTTGCATTGTGGGTATGGGTTCTTGAGGCTTTTTTGTGCATGTTGGCATGACACATATGTGTACCGAATTTCGGAGCTCTAGGTGAAACATAGTTCAGGGGCTGAATTTTTAAATGCCTCAAGGGGGCAATATTGAGCCAAAATGGCCACTCAGCAAAACGCTGCGCGCTGCCGCGCGCACACCGTCATGCTTTTGCGGAGCGTTTTGATAAGTTTTTTTCACCACCACCTGTAGTATATGTGGACCGAATTTGAGATCTTTAGGCATTATCCCCGAGGAGGAGTTAGGTCTTGAAAACGTGAAATTTTTGAAAAAGTGGCCAAACAGTGGCAAAATGGCCAAACGGCAAAACGCCGCGGGCCGCCACGGGCACGCCGTCATACTTTTGCGGAGCGTTTTGATAACTTTTTGTCACCACCACCTGTAGTATATGTGATATAAATTTGAGCTATGTAGGAGTTTTCCCCTAGGAGGAGTTCGCGCTTGAAAATGTGAAATTTCTGAAAAACAAATATGGACAGTAAATCCAAAATGGCGGATTTCCTGTTGCATTGTGGGTATGGGTTCTTGAGGCTTTTTTGTGCGTCTATTCGTGACACATATGTGTACTGAATTTCGGAGCTGTAAGTGAAACGTAGTTCAGGGGCTGAATTTTTAAATGCCTCTAGGGGGCAGTTTTGAGGCAAAAATTGAGCCAAAATGGCGGAATGTCGGCACTCCGTGGGCCGCCGCGCGCACGCCGTCATACTTTTGCGGAGCGTTTTGATAACTTAAGCTCCCCAATGCGTTTTGTACCTGCTGCCTAAATTTGAGATTTATCGGAGTTATCACCTCGGAGGAGTTCGCTCTAGGAAATGTGCAATTTTTTGGGCAAAATTTGGCCAAAATGGCCAAATTTTGACACTGAATTCAAAATGGCGGCTTTCCCGTTGCATTGTGGGTTTCGCTCCAAGAGAATTTTTTTTGCGTCTTGGCATGATACATATGTGTACCGAATTTCAGAGCTGTAGGTCAAGTTCCCTCCAAATGCAAGGGTGGGTGCCCTTTTTTTTTCTAAAGGGGGCGCTATTGAGCCATTTTTCCATTGACATGTGTAATTCCCCAATATGCGCATGGGGGACACCGAGTCAACGTGTGTGGCGATTTATATGCGTTTTCGAGTAGTGCAAGGGCCTCAAAAGTGGCCCCAACGAGACGGTAGTATAATAATAATAATAATTAAAGCTGCAAGCAGCGTCGGACGGGCCCTCGCTCCTCACCGCACTGCTCTCCACACGACCTTGTCTAGGGGGCGCCATAGAGCCGATTAGAATTTTGACTGTGCAAATCTGTTGGTCTTGGGATACTATATGTATGTACCAAATTTCATGTTTGTAGGATAAAGCAATGATTTTATATGAGTATTTGAATATTTCTAGGGGGCGCTGTGGAGCCGTTTGACCACGCCCATTTCTGAATTGTATATTAAATATTAGGTCTTGAGATTAATGAGGTTTTGTGTGGATTTGGTGATTTTACATGTATCACTTCACCTCCAAAACCAATTTCGCTCCACATGGCGATTTTGTTCAAAATGGCCGCCATGCCACGCCCACACCGTGTGACGTAGCCACAAGATTTTAATAACTTTTCATCCTGGAGGGGTCTAGATGCCACACAGCGAATTTGGTGAAGATTGAACAAAAATCCTGGGAGGAGTTCGTTAATTTCCAATGCCTGCGCACGTGTTCCATTGTACAATCTTAAGCTTTTTGTTCAAAATGGCCGCCATGCCACGCCCACACCGTGTGACGTATCCACAAGATTTTGATAACTTTTCATCCTGGATGGGTCTAGATGCCACACAGCGAATTTTGTGAAGATGGGATAAAAATCCTGGGAGGAGTTCGATAAATTCCAATGCCTGCACACTACGTGCTCTAGGGGGCGCTGTTGAGCCTTTTTTGAAATTTTAAAAGCAGGAATGTTTTTGTCTTGGGCTACTGTACATGTGTACCAAATTTCATGAGTTTACGTGAAACTAGCCGTATTAACTCCACTAAAGCACAATTTTCTAGGTGGCGCTATTGAGTCATTTTGCCATTCATATGTGTAATTCCCCCAAAATATCAAATTTTTCACCAGTCCTGATGTGTGTGCCAAATTTGGTGAGTTTTTGAGCATGTTTAGGGGGTCAAATTGAGGTTCAAAGTGGCGTAAGAAAAATAAACCGCCAAACCGCCAAAGAAACACTAGAAGAACAATAGGGTCCTACGCACTGTAGTGCTTCGGGCCCTAATTAAAGCTGCAAGCAGCGTTGGACGGGTTCTCGCTTCTCCTGCCGGGCGACTGAGACATATGGCTAACATCCGGCCGGGACTTGGATCACACCTGTCAAGTTTCAGGTCATTTGGAGCAACTACAGGCCAGTTACACAGCAAAAATCTGAATTTCAATTCAAAATGGCGGACTTCCTGTTGCATTGTGGGTATGGGTTCTTGAGGCTTTTTTGTGCGTGTTGTCATGACACATATGTGTACCGAATTTCGGAGCTCTAAGTGAGACGTAGTTCAGGGGCTGAATTTTTGAATGCCTCTAGGGGGCAGTTTTGAGCCAAAAATTGAGCCAAAATGGCGGAATGTCAACATTCCGTGGGCCGCCGCGCGCACGCCGTCATACTTTTGCGGAGCGTTTTGATAACTTAAGCTCCCCAATGCGTTTTGTACCTGCTGGCTAAATTTGAGATTCATCGGAGTTATCACCTCGGAGGAGTTCGCTCTAGAAAATGTGTAATTTTTTGGCCAAAATTTTGCCAAAATGGCCAAATTTTGACACTAAATTCAAAATGGCGGCTTTCCCGTTGCATTGTGGGTTTCGCTGCAAGAGAATTTTTTTTGCGTCTTGGCATGATACATATGTGTACCGAATTTCAGAGCTGTAGGTCAAGTTCCCTCCAAATGCAAGGGTGGGTGCCCTTTTTTTTTGTAAAGGGGGCGCTATTGAGCCATTTTTCCAATGACATGTGTAATTCCCCAATATGTGCATGGGGGACACCGAGTCAATGTGTGTGGCGATTTATATGCGTTTTCGAGTAGTGCAAGGGCCTCAAAAGTGGCCCCAACGAGACGGTAGTATAATAATAATAATAATTAAAGCTGCAAGCAGCGTCGGACGGGCCCTCGCTCCTCACCGCACTGCTCTCCACACGACCTTGTCTAGGGGGCGCCATAGAGCCGATTAGAATTTTGACTGTGCAAATCTGTTGGTCTTGGGATACTATATGTATGTACCAAATTTCATGTTTGTAGGATAAAGCAATGATTTTATATGAGTATTTGAATATTTCTAGGGGGCGCTGTGGAGCCGTTTGACCACGCCCATTTCTGAATTGTATATTAAATATTAGGTCTTGAGATTAATGAGGTTTTGTGTGGATTTGGTGATTTTACATGTATCACTTCACCTCCAAAACCAATTTCGTTCCACATGGCGATTTTGTTCAAAATGGCCGCCATGCCACGCCCACACCGTGTGACGTAGCCACAAGATTTTAATAACTTTTCATCCTGGAGGGGTCTAGATGCCACACAGCGAATTTGGTGAAGATGGGATAAAAATCCTGGGAGGAGTTCGTTAATTTCCAATGCCTGCGCACGTGTTCCAACGTGCGCATGACAACATATGCGTGTTGTCATGACGCATATGTGTACGGAATATCGGAGCTGTAGGTGAAACATAGTTCAGGGTCTGAATTTTTAAATGCCTGTAGGGGGCAATATTGAGCCAAAATGGCCACTCGGCAAAACGCTGCGCGCTCCCGCGCGCACACCGTTATGCTTTTACGGAGCGTTTTGATAAGTTTTTTTCACCACCACGTGTAGTATATGTGGACTAAATTTTAGATCTGTAGGAGTGATCCTCTAGTAGGAGTTAGGTCTTGAAATCGTGAAATTTTTGAACAAATGTCCAAAAAGTGGCAAAATGGCCACTCAGCAAAACGCTGCGCGCTGCCGCGCGCACACCGTAGTACTTTTTTATGGAGCATTTTGATAAGTTTTTTTCACCACCACCTGTAGTATATGTGGACCGAATTTGAGATCTTTAGGCATTATCCCCGAGGAGGAGTTAGGTCTTGAAAACGTGTAATTTTTGAAAAAGTGGCCAAACAGTGGCAAAATGGCCAATCGGCAAAACGCCGCGGGCTGCCACGGGCACGCCGTCATACTTTTGCGGAGCGTTTTGATAACTTTTTGTCACCACCCCCTGTAGTATATGTGATATAAATTTGAGCTATGTAGGAGTTTTCCCCTAGGAGGAGTTCGCGCTTGAAAATGTGAAATTTCTGAAAAACCAATCTGGACAGTAAATCCAAAATGGCGGATTTCCTGTTGCATTGTGGGTATGGGTTCTTGAGGCTTTTTTGTGCGTCTATTCGTGAAACATATGTGTACTGAATTTCGGAGCTGTAAGTGAAACGTAGTTCAGGGGCTGAATTTTTGAATGCCTCTAGGGGGCAGTTTTGAGCAAAAATTGAGCCAAAATGGCGGAATGTCAACATTCCGTAAAACGCCGCGCGCACGCCGTCATACTTTTGGGGATCGTTTTGATAACTTAAGCTCCCCAATGGGTTTTCTACCTGCTGGCAAAATTTGAGATTTCTCGGAGTTATCACCTGGGAGGAGTTCGCTCTAGAAAATGTGTACAGTTTTGGGGCAAAATTTGGCCAAATTTGGCACTAAATTCAAAATGGCGGCTTTCCCGTTGCATTGTGGGTTTCGCTTCAAGAGGATTTTTTTTGCGTCTTGGCATGATACATATGTGTACCGAATTTCAGAGCTCTAGGTCAAGTTCCCTCCAATTGCCAGGGTGGGTGCCCTTTTGCCTTCTAAAGGGGGCGCTATTGAGCCATTTTTCCATTGACATGTGTAATTCCCCAATATGTGCATGGGGGACACCGAGTCAACGTGTGTGGCGATTTTTATGCGTTTTCGAGTAGTGCAAGGGCCTCAAAAGTGGCCCCAACGAAACGGTAGAATAATAATAATAATTAAAGCTGCAAGCAGCGTTGGACGGGTTCTCGCTTCTCCTGCCGGGCGACTGAGACATATGGCTAACATCCGGCCGGGACTTAGATCACACCTGTCAAGTTTCAGGTCATTTGGAGCAACTGCAGGCCATTTACACAGTGAATTCAAAATGGCGGACTTCCTGTTGCATTGTGGGTATGGGTTCTTGAGTCTTTTTTGTGCGTGTTGTCATGACGCATATGTGTACCGAATTTCGGAGCTGTAGCTGAAACATAGTTCAGGGTCTGAATTTTCAAATGGCTGTAGGGGGCAATATTGAGCCAAAATGGCCACTCGGCAAAACGCTGCGCGCTGCCGCGCGCACACCGTTATGCTTTTACGGACCGTTTTGATAATTTTTTTTCAGCACCACCTGTAGTATATGTGGAGCGAATTTGAGATCTTTAGGCATTATCCCCGAGGAGGAGTTAGGTCTTGAAAACGTGAAATTTTTGAGAAAGTGGCCAAACAGTGGCAAAATGGCCAAACGGCAAAACGCCGCGGGCCGCCACGGGCACGCCTCACACTTTGCGGAGCGTTGATAACTTTTGTCACCACCCCTATGAGATGATGTGGATATAAATTTGAGCTATGTAGGAGTTTTCCCCAGATGAGTTCGCGCTTGAAAATGTGAAATTTCTGAAAACAAATGTGACAGTAATCCTAAAATTGTTGATTTCCTGTTGCATTGTGGTAAGGCCTTGGAGGCTTCTTTGTGTCTATGGGTGACAACAACTGAGCTGTAAGTGAAACTGAACAGGGCTGAATTTTTGAATGCCTCTAGGGGCAGTTTTGAGGCAAAAAATTGAGCTGAAATGGCTAACACAACACTCCAGGCCGTCGCATGCCACACTTTTATATTTTTTGATAACTTAAGCTCCCCAATGCGTTTTCTACCTGCTGGCTAAATTTGAGATTTATCGGAGTTATCACCTCGGAGGAGTTAGCTCTAGAAAATATGTGAATATTTGGCCAAAATTTGGCCAAAATGGCCAAATTTTGACCTTTAATTCAAAATGGCGGCTTTCCTGTTGCATTGTGGGTTTCGCTGCAAGAGGATTTTTTTTGCGTCTTGGCATGATACATATGTGTACCGAATTTCAGAGCTGTCGGTCAAGTTCCCTCCAAATGCAAGGGTGGGTGCCCTTTTTTTTTCTAAAGGGGGCGCTATTGAGCCATTTTTCCATTGACATGTGTAATTCCCCAATATGTGCATGGGGGACACCGAGTCAACGTGTGTGGCGATTTGTATGCGTTTTCGAGTAGTGCAAGGGCCTCAAAAGTGGCCGCACCAGACGGTGGCACAATAATAATGACAATTTCAAAGCTGTGTAAGCAGCGCACGGGTTTCGCTCTGCCGGGCGACTGAGAAATATGGCTAACATCCGGCCGGGACTTAGATCACACCTGTCAAGTTTCAGGTCATTTGGAGCAACTACAGGCCAGTTACACAGACTTTCGTGTTTGTTTCCATGGTAAAATGAGAGTAAATTCAAAATGGCGGACTTCCTGTTGCATGTGGGTATGGGTTCTTGAGGCTTTTTTGTGCGTGTTGTCATGACACATATGTGTACCAAATTTCGGAGCTCTCGGTGAAACATAGTTCAGGGCGGAATTTTTAAATGCCTGTAGGGGGCAATATTGAGCCAAAATGGCCAAATGGCAAAACGCTGCGCGCTACCGCGCGCACACCGTCATACTTTTGCGGAGCATTTTGATAACTTTTTGTCACCACCACCTGTAGTATATGTGGACCAAATTTTAGATCTGTAGGAGTTATCCTCTAGTAGGAGTTAGGTGTTGAAAACGTGAAATTTTAGAAAAAATGTCCAAATAGTGGCAAAATGGCCACTCAGCAAAACGCTGCGCGCTACCGCACGCACACCGTAGTGCTTTTGTATAGGGCATTTTGATAAGTTTTTTTCACCACCACCTGTAGTATATGTGGACCGAATTTGAGATCTTTAGGCATTATCCCCGAGGAGGAGTTAGGTCTTGAAAACGTGAAATTTTAGAAAAAGTGGCCAAACAGTGGCAAAATGGCCAAACGGCAAAACGCCACGGGCCGCCACGGGCACGCCGTCATACTTTTGCGGAGCGTTTTGATAACTTTTTGTCACCACCCCCTGTAGTATATGCGATATAAATTTGAGCTATGTAGGAGTTTTCCCCTAGGAGGAGTTCGCGCTTGAAAATGTGAAATTTCTGAAAAACAAATGTGGACAGTAAATCCAAAATGGCGGATTTCCTGTTGCATTGTGGGTATGGGTTCTTGAGGCTTTTTTGTGCGTCTATTCGTGACACATATGTGTACTGAATTTTGGAGGTGTAAGTGAAACGTAGTTGAGGGGCTGAATTTTTGAATGCCTCTAGGGGGCAGTTTTGAGCCAAAAATTGAGCCAAAATGGCGGAATGTCAACATTCCGTGGGCCGCCGCGCGCACGCCGTCATACTTTTGCGGAGCGTTTTGATAACTTAAGCTCCCCCATGCGTTTTCTACCTGCTGGCTAAATTTGAGATTTCTCGGAGTTATGACCTCGGAGGAGTTCGCTCTAGAAAATGTGTAATTTTTTGGCCAAAATTTGGCCAAAAAGGCCAAATTTTGACACTAAATTCAAAATGGCGGCTTTCCCGTTGCATTGTGGGTTTCGCTCCAAGAGAATTTTTTTTGCGTCTTGGCATGATACATATGTGTACCGAATTTCAGAGCTCTAGGTCAAGTTCCCTCCAAATGCAAGGGTGGGTGCCCTTTTTTTTTGTAAAGGGGGCGCTATTGAGCCATTTTTCCATTGACATGTGTAATTCCCCAATATGTGCATGGGGGACACCGAGTCAATGTGTGTGGCGATTTATATGCGTTTTCGAGTAGTGCAAGGGCCTCAAAAGTGGCCCCAACGAGACGGTAGTATAATAATAATAAGAAGAAGAAACGCAGCAATTCCAATAGGGTTCTACACCGTTGGTGCTCGAACCCTAATAATAATAATAATAAGAATTAAAGCTGCAAGCAGCGTTGGACGGGTTCTCGCTTCTCCTGCCGGGCGACTGAGACAGATGGCTAACATCTGGCCTGGACATAGATCACACCTGTCAAGTTTCAGGTCATTTGGAGCAACGACAGGCCATTTACACAGTAAATTCAAAATGGCGGACTTCCTGTTGCATTGTGGGTATGGGTTCTTGAGGCTTTTTTGTGCGTGTTGTCATGACGCATATGTGTACGGAATATCGGAGCTGTAGGTGAAACATAGTTCAGGGTCTGAATTTTTAAATGCCTGTAGGGGGCAATATTGAGCCAAAATGGCCACTCGGCAAAACGCTGCGCGCTCCCGCGCGCACACCGTTATGCTTTTGCGGAGCGTTTTGATAATTTTTTTTCACCACCACCTGTAGTATATGTGGACTAAATTTTAGATCTGTAGGAATTATCCTCTAGTAGGAGTTAGGTCTTGAAATCGTGAAATTTTTGAACAAATGTCCAAAAAGTGGCAAAATGGCCACTCAGCAAAACGCTGCGCGCTCCCGCGCGCACACCGTTGTACTTTTGCGGCGCGTTTTGATAACTTTTTGTCACCACCGCCTGTAGTATATGTGATATAAATTTGAGCTATGTAGGAGTTTTCCCCTAGGAGGAGTTCGCGCTTGAAAATGTGAATTTTCTGAAAACCAAATCTGGACAGTAAATCAAAATGGCGGATTTCCTGTTGCATTGTGGGTATGGGTTCTTGAGGGTTTTTTGTGCGTCTATTCGTGACACATATGTGTACTGAATTTCGGAGCTGTAGGTGAAACGTAGTTCAGGGGCTGAATTTTTAATGCCTGTAGGGGGCAGTTTTGAGCCAAAAATTGAGCCAAAATGGCGGAATGTCAACATTCCGTGGGCCGCCGCGCGCACGCCGTCATACTTTTGCGGAGCGTTTTGATAACTTAAGCTCCCCAATGCGTTTTGTACCTGCTGGTTAAATTTGAGATTTCTCGGAGTTATCACCTGGGAGGAGTTCGCTCTAGAAAATGTGTAAGTTTTTTGGGCAAAATCTGGGCAAATTTGGCACTAAATTCAAAATGGCGGCTTTCCTGTTGCATTGTGGGTTTCGCTTCTAGAGAATTTTTTTTGCGTCTTGGCATGATACATATGTGTACCGAATTTCAGAGCTGTAGGTCAAGTTCCCTCCAAATGCCATGGTGGGTGCCCTTTTGCCTTCTAAAGGGGGCGCTATTGAGCCATTTTTCCATTGACATGTGTAATTCCCCAATATGTGCATGGGGGACACCGAGTCAATGTGTGTGGCGATTTTTATGCGTTTTCGAGTAGTGCAAGGGCCTCAAAAGTGGCCGCAACGAAACGGTAAAATAATAATAATAATAATAATAATAATAATAAGAAGAAGAAACGCAGCAATTCCAATAGGGTTCTACGCACCGTTGGTGCTCGAACCCTAATAATAATAATAAGAATAAACGCAGCAATTCCAATAGGGTTCTACGCACCGTTGGTGCTCGAACCCTAATTAAAGCTGCAAGCAGCGTCGGACGGGCCCTCGCTCCTCACCGCACTGCTCTCCACACGACCTTGTCTAGGGGGCGCCATAGAGCCGATTAGAATTTTGACTGTGCAAATCTGTTGGTCTTGGGATACTATATGTATGTACCAAATTTCATGTTTGTAGGATAAAGCAATGATTTTATATGAGTATTTGAATATTTCTAGGGGGCGCTGTGGAGCCGTTTGACCACGCCCATTTCTGAATTGTATATTAAATATTAGGTCTTGAGATTAATGAGGTTTTGTGTGGATTTGGTGATTTTACATGTATCACTTCACCTCCAAAACCAATTTCGTTCCACATGGCGATTTTGTTCAAAATGGCCGCCATGCCACGCCCACACCGTGTGACGTAGCCACAAGATTTTAATAACTTTTCATCCTGGAGGGGTCTAGATGCCACACAGCGAATTTGGTGAAGATGGGATAAAAATCCTGGGAGGAGTTCGTTAATTTCCAATGCCTGCGCACGTGTTCCAACGTGCGCATGACAACATATGCGTGTTGTCATGACGCATATGTGTACGGAATATCGGAGCTGTAGGTGAAACATAGTTCAGGGTCTGAATTTTTAAATGCCTGTAGGGGGCAATATTGAGCCAAAATGGCCACTCGGCAAAACGCTGCGCGCTCCCGCGCGCACACCGTTATGCTTTTACGGAGCGTTTTGATAAGTTTTTTTCACCACCACGTGTAGTATATGTGGACTAAATTTTAGATCTGTAGGAGTGATCCTCTAGTAGGAGTTAGGTCTTGAAATCGTGAAATTTTTGAACAAATGTCCAAAAAGTGGCAAAATGGCCACTCAGCAAAACGCTGCGCGCTGCCGCGCGCACACCGTTGTACTTGTGCGGAGCGTTTTGATAAGTTTTTGTCACCACCGCCTGTAGTATATGTGATATAAATTTGAGCTATGTAGGAGTTTTCCCCTAGGAGGAGTTCGCGCTTGAAAATGTGAATTTTCTGAAAACCAAATCTGGACAGTAAATCAAAATGGCGGATTTCCTGTTGCATTGTGGGTATGGGTTCTTGAGGCTTTTTTGTGCGTCTATTCGTGACACATATGTGTACTGAATTTCGGAGCTGTAAGTGAAATGTAGTTCAGGGGCTGAATTTTTAATGCCTGTAGGGGGCAGTTTTGAGGCAAAAATTGAGGCAAAATGGCGGAATGTCAACATTCCGTGGGCCGCCGCGCGCACGCCGTCATACTTTTGCGGAGCGTTTTGATAACTTAAGCTCCCCAATGCGTTTTGTACCTGCTGGTTAAATTTGAGATTTCTCGGAGTTATCACCTGGGAGGAGTTAGCTCTAGAAAATGTGTACGTTTTTTGGGCAAAATCTGGCCAAATTTGGCACTAAATTCAAAATGGCGGCTTTCCTGTTGCATTGTGGGTTTCGCTTGTAGAGAATTTTTTTTGCGTCTTGGCATGATACATATGTGTACCGAATTTCAGAGGTCTAGGTCAAGTTCCCTCCAAATGCCATGGTGGGTGCCCTTTTGCCTTCTAAAGGGGGCGCTATTGAGCCATTTTTCCATTGACATGTGTAATTCCCCAATATGTGCATGGGGGACACCGAGTCAATGTGTGTGGCGATTTTTATGCGTTTTCGAGTAGTGCAAGGGCCTCAAAAGTGGCCGCAACGAAACGGTAAAATAATAATAATAATAATAATAATAAGAAGAAGAAACGCAGCAATTCCAATAGGGTTCTACGCACCGTTGGTGCTCGAACCCTAATAATTAAAGCTGCAAGCAGCGTTGGACGGGTTCTCGCTTCTCCTGCCGGGCGACTGAGACATATGGCTAACATCCGGCCGGGACTTAGATCACACCTGTCAAGTTTCAGGTCATTTGGAGCAACTGCAGGCCAGTTACACAGCAAAAATCTGAATTTCAATTCAAAATGGCGGACTTCCTGTTGCATTGTGGGTATGGGTTCTTGAGGCTTTTCGGTGCGTGTTGTCATGACACATATGTGTACCGAATTTGGGAGCTCTAGGTGAAACATAGTTCAGGGGCTGAATGTTTAAATGCCTGTAGGGGGCAATATTGAGCCAAAATGGCCACTCAGCAAAACGCTGCGCGCTGCCGCGCGCACACCGTCATGCTTTTGCGGAGCATTTTGATAAGTTTTTTTCACCACCACCTGTAGTATATGTGGACCGAATTTGAGATCTTTAGGCATTATCCCCGAGGAGGAGTTAGGTGTTGAAAACGTGAAATTTTTTTAAAAGTGGCCAAACAGTGGCAAAATGGCCAAACGGCAAAACGCCGCGGGCCGCCACGGGCACGCCGTCATACTTTTGCGGAGCGTTTTGATAACTTTTGGTCACCACCTCCTGTAGTATATGTGATATAAATTTGAGCTATGTAGGAGTTTTCCCCTAGGAGGAGTTCGCGCTTGAAAATGTGAAATTTCTGAAAAACAAATGTGGACAGTAAATCCAAAATGGCGGATTTCCTGTTGCATTGTGGGTATGGGTTCTTGAAGCTTTTTTGTGCGTCTATTCGTGACACATATGTGTACCGAATTTCGGAGCTGTAAGTGAAACGTAGTTGAGGGGCCGAATTTGTGAATGTTTCCAGGGGGCAGTTTTGAGGCAAAAATTGAGCCAAAATGGCGGAATGTCAACATTCCGTGGGCCGCCGCGCGCACACCGTCATACTTTTGCGGAGCGTTTTGATAACTTAAGCTCCCCAATGCGTTTTCTACCTGCTGGCTAAATTTGAGATTTCTCGGAGTTTTCCCCTCGGAGGAGTTAGCTCTAGAAAATGTGTAATTTTTTGGCCAAAATTTGGCCAAAATGGCCAAATTTTGACATAAAATTCAAAATGGCGGCTTTCCCGTTGCATTGTGGGTTTCGCTGCAATTCATTTTTTTTTGCGTCTTGGCATGATACATATGTGTACCGAATTTCAGAGCTCTCGGTCAAGTTCCCTCCAAATGCAAGGGTTGGTGCCCTTTTTTTTTCTAAAGGGGGCGCTATTGAGCCATTTTTCCATTGACATGTGTAATTCCCCAATATGTGCATGGGGGACACCGAGTCAAGGTGTGTGGCGATTTTTATGCGTTTTCGAGTAGTGCAAGGGCCTCAAAAGTGGCCCCAACGAAACGGTAGAATAATAATAATAAGAAGAAACGCAGCAAGATCAATAGGGTTCTACACCGTTGGTGCTCGAACCCTAATTAAAGCTGCAAGCAGCGTTGGACGGGTTCTCGCTTCTCCTGCCGGGCGACTGAGACATATGGCTAACATCCGGCCGGGACTTAGATCACAGCTGTCAAGTTTCAGGTCATTTGGAGCAACTACAGGCCAGTTACACAGCAAAAATCTGAATTTCAATTCAAAATGGCGGACTTCCTGTTGCATTGTGGGTATGGGTTCTTGAGGCTTTTTTGTGCGTGTTGTCATGACACATATGTATACCGAATTTTGGAGCTCTAGTTGAAACATAGTTCAGGGGCTGAATTTTGAAATGCCTCTAGGGGGCAATATTGAGGCAAAATGGCCACTCAGCAAAACGCTGCACGCTGCTGCGCGCACACCGTCATACTTTTGCGGAGCGTTTTGATAACTTTTTGTCACCACCACCTGTAGTATATGTGGACCAAATTTTAGATCTGTAGGAGTTATCCTCTAGTAGGAGTTAGGTCTTGAAAACGTGAAAATTTCGAAAAAATGGCCAAAAAGTGGCAAAATGGCCACTCAGCAAAACGCTGCGCGCTGCCGCGCGCACACCGTAGTACTTTTTTATGGAGCATTTTGATAAGTTTTTTTCACCACCACCTGTAGTATATGTGGACCGAATTTGAGATCTTTAGGCATTATCCCCGAGGAGGAGTTAGGTCTTGAAAACGTGAAATTTTAGAAAAAGTGGCCAAACAGTGGCAAAATGGCCAAACGGCAAAACGCCACGGGCCGCCACGGGCACGCCGTCATACTTTTGCGGAGCGTTTTGATAACTTTTTGTCACCACCCCCTGTAGTATATGTGATATAAATTTGAGCTATGTAGGAGTTTTCCCCTAGGAGGAGTTGGCGCTTGAAAATGTGAAATTTCTGAAAAACCAATATGGACAGTAAATCCAAAATGGTGGATTTCCTGTTGCATTGTGGGTATGGGTTCTTGAGTGTTTTTAGTGCGTCTATTCGTGACACATATGTGTACTGAATTTCGGAGCTGTAAGTGAAACGTAGTTCAGGGGCTGAATTTTTGAATGCCTCTAGTGGGCAGTTTTGAGCAAAAATTGAGCCAAAATGGCGGAATGTCAACATTCCGTGGGTCGCCGCGCGCACGCCGTCATACTTTTGCGGAGCGTTTTGATAACTTAAGCTCCCCAATGCGTTTTCTACCTGCTGGCTAAATTTGAGATTTATCGGAGTTATCACCTGGGAGGAGTTCGCTCTAGAAAATGTGTAATTTTTTGGCCAAAATTTGGCCAAATTTGGCACTAAATTCAAAATGGCGGCTTTCCCGTTGCATTGTGGGTTTCGCTTCAAGAGGATTTTTTTTGCGTCTTGGCATGATACATATGTGTACCGAATTTCAGAGCTCTGGGTCAAGTTCCCTCCAAATGCCAGGGTGGGTGCCCTTTTGCCTTCTAAAGGGGGCGCTATTGAGCCATTTTTCCATTGACATGTGTAATTCCCCAATATGTGCATGGGGGACACCGAGTCAACGTGTGTGGCGATTTGTATGCGTTTTCGAGTAGTGCAAGGGCCTCAAAAGTGGCCCCAACGAAACGGTAGAATAATAATAAGAAGAAACGCAGCAAGATCAATAGGGTTCTACACCGTTGGTGCTCGAACCCTAATAATTAAAGCTGCAAGCAGCGTTGGACGGGTTCTCGCTTCTCCTGCCGGGCGACTGAGACATATGGCTAACATCCGGCCGGGACTTAGATCACACCTGTCAAGTTTCAGGTCATTTGGAGCAACCACAGGCCAGTTACAAATCTGAATTTCAATTCAAAATGGCGGACTTCCTGTTGCATTGTGGGTATGGGTTCTTGAGGCTTTTTTGTGCGTGTTGTCATGACACATATGTGTACCGAATTTGGGAGCTCTAGTTGAAACATAGTTCAGGGGCTGAATTTTGAAATGCCTCTAGGGGGCAATATTGAGGCAAAATGGCCACTCAGCAAAACGCTGCACGCTGCTGCGCGCACACCGTCATACTTTTGCGGAGCGTTTTGATAACTTTTTGTCACCACCACCTGTAGTATATGTGGACCAAATTTTAGATCTGTAGGAGTTATCCTCTAGTAGGAGTTAGGTCTTGAAAACGTGAAAATTTCGAAAAAATGGCCAAAAAGTGGCAAAATGGCCACTCAGCAAAACGCTGCGCGCTGCCGCGCGCACACCGTTACACTTTTGCGGAGCGTTTTGATAAGTTTTTCTCACCAGCACCTGTAGTATATGTGGACCGAATTTGAGATCTTTAGGCATTATCCCCGAGGAGGAGTTAGGTCTTGAAAACGTGTAATTTTTGAAAAAGTGGCCAAACAGTGGCAAAATGGCCAATCGGCAAAACGCCGCGGGCCGCTACGGGCACGCCGTCATACTTTTGCGGAGCGTTTTGATAACTTTTTGTCACCACCCCCTGTAGTATATGTGATATAAATTTGAGCTATGTAGGAGTTTTCCCCTAGGAGGAGTTGGCGCTTGAAAATGTGAAATTTCTGAAAAACCAATATGGACAGTAAATCCAAAATGGTGGATTTCCTGTTGCATTGTGGGTATGGGTTCTTGAGTGTTTTTTGTGCGTCTATTCGTGACACATATGTGAACCGAATTCCGGAGCTGTAAGTGAAACGTAGTTCAGGGGCTGAATTTTTGAACGCCTCTAGTGGGCAGTTTTGAGCAAAAATTGAGCCAAAATGGCGGAATGTCAACATTCCGTGGGTCGCCGCGCGCACGCCGTCATACTTTTGCGGAGCGTTTTGATAACTTAAGCTCCCCAATGCGTTTTCTACCTGCTGGCTAAATTTGAGATTTATTGGAGTTATCACCTGGGAGGAGTTCGCTCTAGAAAATGTGTAATTTTTTGGCCAAAATTTGGCCAAATTTGGCACTAAATTCAAAATGGCGGCTTTCCCGTTGCATTGTGGGTTTCGCTTCAAGAGGATTTTTTTTGCGTCTTGGCATGATACATATGTGTACCGAATTTCAGAGCTCTGGGTCAAGTTCCCTCCAAATGCAAGGGTGGGTGCCCTTTTGCCTTCTAAAGGGGGCGCTATTGAGCCATTTTTCCATTGACATGTGTAATTCCCCAATATGTGCATGGGGGACATCGAGTCAACGTGTGTGGCGATTTGTATGCGTTTTCGAGTAGTGCAAGGGCCTCAAAAGTGGCCCCAACGAAACGGTAGAATAATAATTAAAGCTGCAAGCAGCGTTGGACGGGTTCTCGCTTCTCCTGCCGGGCGACTGAGACATATGGCTAACATCCGGCCGGGACTTAGATCACACCTGTCAAGTTTCAGGTCATTTGGAGCAACTACAGGCCAGTTACACAGCCCTTCATGTTTGTTTCCATGGTAAAATGACAGTAAATTCAAAATGGCGGACTTCCTGTTGCATTGTGGGTATGGGTTCTTGAGGCTTTTTTGTGCGTGTTGTCATGACACATTTGTGTACCGAATTTCGGAGCTGTAGGTGAAACATAGTTCAGGGTCTTAATTTTTAAATGCCTCAAGGGGGCAATATTGAGCCAAAATGGCCACTCAGCAAAACGCTGCGCGCTACCGCGCGCACACCATCATGCTTCTGCGGAGCATTTTGATAAGTTTTTTTCACCACCACCTGTAGTATATGTGGACCGAATTTGAGATCTTTAGGCATTATCCCCGAGGAGGAGTTAGGTCTTGAAAACGTGAAATTTTTGAAAAAGTGGCCAAACAGTGGCAAAATGGCCAAACGGCAAAACGCCGCGGGCCGCCACGGGCACGCCGTCATACTTTTGCGGAGCGTTTTGATAACTTTTTGTCACCACCACCTGTAGTATATGTGATATAAATTTGAGCTATGTAGGAGTTTTCCCCTAGGAGGAGTTCGCGCTTGAAAATGTGACATTTCTGAAAAACAAATGTGGACAGTAAATCCAAAATGGCGGATTTCCTGTTGCATTGTGGGTATGGGTTCTTGAGGTTTTTTTTTGCGTCTATTCGTGACACAAATGTGTACCGAATTTCAGATCTCTAAGTGAAACGTAGTTCAGGGGCCGAATTTGTGAATGTCTGTAGGGGGCAGTTTTGAGGCAAAAATTGAGGCAAAATGGCGGAATGTCAACATTCCGTAAAACGCCGCGCGCACGCCGTCATACTTTTGCGGAGCGTTTTGATAACTTAAGCTCCCCAATGCGTTTTCTACCTGCTGGCTAAATTTGAGATTTATCGGAGTTATCACCTCGGAGGAGTTAGCTTTAGAAAATGTGTAATTTTTTGGCCAAAATTTGGCCAAAATGGCCAAATTTTGACATAAAATTCAAAATGGCGGCTTTCCCGTTGCATTGTGGGTTTCGCTGCAAGTCATTTTTTTTTGCGTCTTGGCATGATACATATGTGTACCGAATTTCAGAGCTGTAGGTCAAGTTCCCTCCAAATGCAAGGGTTGGTGCCCTTTTTTTTTGTAAAGGGGGCGCTATTGAGCCATTTTTCCATTGACATGTGTAATTCCCCAATATGTGCATGGGGGACACCGAGTCAATGTGTGTGGCGATTTATATGCGTTTTCGAGTAGTGCAAGGGCCTCAAAAGTGGCCCCAACGAAACGGTAAAATAATAATAATAAGAAGAAACGCAGCAAGATCAATAGGGTTCTACACCGTTGGTGCTCGAACCCTAATAATTAAAGCTGCAAGCAGCGTTGGACGGGTTCTCGCTTCTCCTGCCGGGCGACTGAGACATATGGCTAACATCCGGCCGGGACTTCGATCACACCTGTCAAGTTTCAGGTCATTTGGAGCAACTACAGGCCAGTTACACAGCAAAAATCTGAATTTCAATTCAAAATGGCGGACTTCCTGTTGCATTGTGGGTATGGGTTCTTGAGGCTTTTTTGTGCGTGTTGTCATGAAACATGTGTGTACTGAATTTCGGAGCTGTAGGTGAAACATAGTTCAGGGGCTGAATTTTTGAATGCCTCTAGGGGGCAATATTGAGCCAAAATGGCCACTGAGCAAAACGCTGCGCGCTGCCGCGCGCACACCATCATGCTTTTGCGGAGCATTTTGATAACTTTTTTTCACCACCACCTGTAGTATATGTGGACCGAATTTGAGATCTTTAGGCATTATCCCCGAGGAGGAGTTAGGTCTTGAAAACGTGAAATTTTTGAAAAAGTGGCCAAACAGTGGCAAAATGGCCAAACGGCAAAACGCCGCGGGCCGCCACGGGCACGCCGTCATACTTTTGCGGAGCGTTTTGATAACTTTTTGTCACCACCACCTGTAGTATATGTGATATAAATTTGGCCTATGTAGGAGTTTTCCCCTAGGAGGAGTTCGCGCTTGAAAATGTGAAATTTCTGAAAAACAAATGTGGACAGTAAATCCAAAATGGCGGATTTCCTGTTGCATTGTGGGTATGGGTTCTTGAGGCTTTTTTGTGCGTCTATTTGTGACACATATGTGTACCGAATCTGGGAGGTCTAAGTGAAACGGAGTTCAGGGGCCGAATTTGTGAATGTTTTAGGGGGCAGTTTAGAGGCAAAAATTGAGGCAAAATGGCGGAATGTCAACATTCCGTGGGCCGCCGCGCGCACGCCGTCATACTTTTGCGGAGCGTTTTGATAACTTAAGCTCCCCAATGCGTTTTCTACCTGCTGGCTAAATTTGAGATTTCTCGGAGTTATCACCTCGGAGGAGTTCGCTCTAGAAAATATGTGAATTTTTGGCCAAAATTTGGCCAAAATGGCCAAATTTTGACCTTTAATTCAAAATGGCGGCTTTCCCGTTGCATTGTGGGTTTCGCTTCAAGAGGATTTTTTTTGCGTCTTGGCATGATACATATGTGTACCGAATTTCAGAGCTGTGGGTCAAGTTCCCTCCAAATGCAAGGGTGGGTGCCCTTTTTTTTTCTAAAGGGGGCGCTATTGAGCTATTTTTCCATTGACATGTGTAATTCCCCAATATGTGCATGGGGGACACCGAGTCAATGTGTGTGGCGATTTATATGCGTTTTCGAGTAGTGCAAGGGCCTCAAAAGTGGCCCCAACGAGACGGTAGTATAATAATAATAAGAAGAAGAAACGCAGCAATTCCAATAGGGTTCTACACCGTTGGTGCTCGAACCCTAATTAAAGCTGCAAGCAGCGTTGGACGGGTTCTCGCTTCTCCTGCCGGGCGACTGAGACATATGGCAAACATCCGGCCGGGATTTAGATCACACCTGTCAAGTTTCAGGTCATTTGGAGCAACTGCAGGCCAGTTACACAGCAAAAATCTGAATTTCAATTCAAAATGGCGGACTTCCTGTTGCATTGTGGGTATGGGTTCTTGAGGCTTTTCGGTGCGTGTTGTCATGACACATATGTGTACCGAATTTCGGAGCTCTAGGTGAAACATAGTTCAGGGGCTGAATGTTTAAATGCCTCTAGGGGCAATATTGAGCCAAAATGGCCACTCAGCAAAACGCTGCGCGCTGCCGCGCGCACACCGTCATGCTTTTGCGGAGCATTTTGATAAGTTTTTTTCACCACCACCTGTAGTATATGTGGACCGAATTTGAGATCTTTAGGCATTATCCCCGAGGAGGAGTTAGGTCTTGAAAACTTGAAATTTTTTAAAAAGTGGCCAAACAGTGGAAAAATGGGCAAACGGCAAAACGCCGCGGGCCGCAACGGGCACGCCGTCATACTTTTGCGGAGCGTTTTGATAACTTTTGGTCACCACCTCCTGTAGTATATGCGATATAAATTTGAGCTATGTAGGAGTTTTCCCCTAGGAGGAGTTCGCGCTTGAAAATGTGAAATTTCTGAAAAACAAATGTGGACAGTAAATCCAAAATGGCGGATTTCCTGTTGCATTGTGGGTATGGGTTCTTGAAGCTTTTTTGTGCGTCTATTCGTGACACATATGTGTACCGAATTTCGGAGCTGTAAGTGAAACGTAGTTGAGGGGCCGAATTTGTGAATGTTTCCAGGGGGCAGTTTTGAGGCAGAAATTGAGGCAAAATGGCGGAATGTCAACATTC
>JAMOIN010000666.1:0-25369 GCA_024666655.1 Dascyllus trimaculatus
TTCTCAAAAATGAACAACATTTGTCCAAATTTGTCCAATTAATTCAAAATGGCGGACTTCCTGTTGGGTTTAGGGCATGGCTCCAAGAGGATTTTTTTTGCGTCCTGATGTGTTCTATATGTCCCCCAAATATTGTGGATGTAGGTTAAATGTACTGCAGGGGCTGTTTGTTAAAAATGCTGTAGGGGGCGCTATAGCACGTGTTGTGCTGAGATCCATACAGTTTTCTTCCTCCAGCTGGTGGTGATGTGTGTGCAAATTTTGGTGATGTTTTGATAATTATAATGCTGTCAAAGGCAAGTTGTTTGTCATATCAACTTTGCGTTGCCACGGCAACAGCGTTTTATGAAATGGCAAAATCTTCACACTGTGCCATGATCATGGTGTGAAGACTCATCACACCAATTTTCAGAATTATTTGACCAAGTTTAGGGCAATGGGATGGGCAAATGTAATTCCAAAACATCCTGCTGCCAGTTGGTGGCGCTATGACTATTTCAAAATTTTTGAGTGTGGATGTCTTCAGACTGGACATGACATTCTGGATATGAAGTTTGGAGCTGATAGGTTCTTGTTCAGCTGAGATATAGGCCCTTGAATTTTCATGGCGAAACATCCAAATTCGCCACGCTGCCACAAAGACGCACTTTGACCACACGTCACCATTTTCTTTGTGATTCATCATCAATGTGTTCAGACTTATGTCAGCAGGTCTGAGGTGAATCTGGACAACGGGTTGACAACAGTACATAAAAGTATTAAAAAAGCAAAAATCCTGTTGCCACAAGGTGGCGCTATGACTGTGAGTGAATATTATCATATGGATGACATCAGCTCAGGTGTGTCATCATACATGTAAAGTTTCATTCAGATTGGAGCATGTTCAGAGAGTTAGACCTGCACTTCCTGTGGCATGGCGAAGGATCAGTATTTCGGGGGGGCTGCCATGGCCACACCCTTTGACTGACATAGAAGATTTTTATAACTTTTCATCAGGAAGGTCGGTTGTATGTACGGACCAAATTTCAGGTCTCTAAGACTTACCCCCTAGGAGGAGTTCATCACAGATTTTTCACAGTTAACGCAAGATATGTCACTTCCTGTTTGGTTTAGAGCATGGCTATGATTGACTTTTTTGTCTTTCCTGATGTGCTGAACATGCCTGCCAAATTTTGTATCCATTGATGAAATGTCCTTCCAGTTAGTCTAATAGCACTTTTTAAAATTTTGCAGGGGGCGCTATGGAGCCATTTTGGGACACACATGCACAGACACCATAAAATATCAAATTTTTCACCGGTCCTGATGTGTGTGCAGATTTTGACGTGAATCGGTGCATGTTTAGGCCCTCAAAAAAGCAATTCATTTGGCGGTAAAATAATAATAATAATAATAATAATAGCTGCAAGCAGCGTCGGACGGGCCCTCGCTCCTCACCGCACTGCTCTCCACACGACCTTGTCTAGGGGGCGCCATAGAGCCGATTAGAATTTTGACTGTGCAAATCTGTTGGTCTTGGGATACTATATGTATGTACCAAATTTCATGTTTGTAGGATAAAGCAATGATTTTATATGAGTATTTGAATATTTCTAGGGGGCGCTGTGGAGCCGTTTGACCACGCCCATTTCTGAATTGTATATTAAATATTAGGTCTTGAGATTAATGAGGTTTTGTGTGGATTTGGTGATTTTACATGTATCACTTCACCTCCAAAACCAATTTCGTTCCACATGGCGATTTTGTTCAAAATGGCCGCCATGCCACGCCCACACCGTGTGACGTAGCCACAAGATTTTAATAACTTTTCATCCTGGAGGGGTCTAGATGCCACACAGCGAATTTGGTGAAGATTGAACAAAAATCCTGGGAGGAGTTCGTTAATTTCCAATGCCTGCGCACGTGTTCCATTGTACAATCTTAAGCTTTTTGTTCAAAATGGCCGCCATGCCACGCCCACACCGTGTGACGTATCCACAAGATTTTGATAACTTTTCATCCTGGATGGGTCTAGATGCCACACAGCGAATTTTGTGAAGATGGGATAAAAATCCTGGGAGGAGTTCGATAAATTCCAATGCCTGCACACTACGTGCTCTAGGGGGCGCTGTTGAGCCTTTTTTGAAATTTTAAAAGCAGGAATGTTTTTGTCTTGGGCTACTGTACATGTGTACCAAATTTCATGAGTTTACGTGAAACTAGCCGTATTAACTCCACTAAAGCACAATTTTCTAGGTGGCGCTATTGAGTCATTTTGCCATTCATATGTGTAATTCCCCCAAAATATCAAATTTTTCACCAGTCCTGATGTGTGTGCCAAATTTGGTGAGTTTTTGAGCATGTTTAGGGGGTCAAATTGAGGTTCAAAGTGGCGTAAGAAAAATAAACCGCCAAACCGCCAAAGAAACACTAGAAGAACAATAGGGTCCTACGCACTGTAGTGCTTCGGGCCCTAATAATTAAAGCTGCAAGCAGCGATGAACGGGTCCTCGCACCCCTTGCTGGTAGGCGACCCCAAGCACATCCGTCAGGCGATGCTGCGACCGGGAGCGCATTTAGGCCCATGAATGCAACCAGGGCTGGATTCTGAACACACAGGTCAAATTTCTGGCAGATTGGATTATTACAGACTGTTTATGCAGCACTTACTGTCCATCCAACAGGTGGCGCTATCACTGTGACTGTATATTGGTGTATGGAAATCATCAGGGCTGTAACCTGATCACACATTTAATGTTTTGAGGCAGATAGCAGCACATACAGGGGATTTAACAAGACTTCCTCCTTTCTGTCGAAGCATCAAAGTTCAGTCGGCCGCCATGGCCACGCCCTTTGGGTGTGGCATATGATTTTCACATATTTTCAACCTGAAGATGTGTTCCATATATTGGCACAATTTCAGATGTTTTGGAGTTATCGTCTGTGAGCAATTAATTTCTGAAAATGAGCAAAAACAGCAAAAATCCGACATTGAAATCAAAATGGCCGACTTCCTGTTGGGCTTAGAGAATGGCTCCAAGAGACTTTTTTGTTGACACTGATGTGTTACATATGCATGCCAAATTTTGTAGACGTAGGTTAAATTTGATGAGTGGGCAATTTTTTAAAATGCTGCAGGGGGCGCTATGCCACAAGCTGTGAATGTATTTTGGCACATGGATGTGGTCAGGGCAGGAGTGTGATTAAACATGCAAAGTTTGAGGCAGATTGGAGCAAGCAGAGGATATTTACACGGCAGTTGATGTTTCATGGCGAAGCATCCAACTTCAGGGGGTTGCTATGGGCACACCCTTTGACATTGGAGGAAGCTTTTTATAACTTTTGAACATAATTTCCTGGTGCATATACTGGTCAAATTTGAGGTCTGCGCGAGTTATCCCCTAGGAGGAGATTGTTCTCAAAAATGAACAACATTGGTCCAAATTTGTCCAATTAATTCAAAATGGCGGACTTCCTGTTGGGTTTAGGGTGTGGCTCCAAGAGGATTTTTTGTGCGTCCTGATGTGTTCTATATGTCCTCCAAATTTTGTGGACGTAGGTTAAATGTACTGCAGGGGCTGTTTGTTAAAAATGCTGTAGGGGGCGCTATAGCACGTGTTGTGCTGAGATGCATACAGTTTTCTTCCTTCAGCTGGTGGTGATGTGTGTGCAAATTTTGGTGATGTTTTGATAATTCTAATGCTGTCAAAGGCAAGTTGTTTTTCATATCAACTTTGCATTGCCAAGGCAACAGCGTTTTATAAAATGCCAAAATCTTCACACTGTGCCATGATCATGGTGTGAAGACTCATCACACCAATTTCCAGAATTATTTGACCAAGTTTAGGGCAATGGGATGGGCAAATGTAATTCCAAAATGTCCTGTTGCCAGTTGGTGGCGCTATGACTATTTCAAAATTTTTGAGTGTGGATGTCTTCAGACTGGACATGACATTCTGGATATGAAGTTTGGAGCAGATAGGTTCTTGTTCAGCTGAGATATAGGCCCTTGAAATTTCATGGCGAAACATCAAAATTCGCCACGGTGCCAGAGACACACCCTTAGATGAAACGTCACCATTTTCTTTGTGATTCATCATCAATGTGTTCAGGCTTATGTCAGCAGGTCTGAGGTGAATCTGGACAACGGGTTGACAACAGTCCATAAAAGTATTAAAAAAGCAAAAATCCTGTTGCCACAAGGTGGCGCTATGACTGTGAGTGAATATTATCATATGGATGTCATCAGCGCAGGTCTGTGATCATACATGTAAAGTTTCATTCAGATTGGAGCATGTTCAGAGAGTTAGACCTGCACTTCCTGTGGCATGGCGAAGGATCAGTATTTCGGGGGGGCTGCCATGGCCACACCCTTTGACCGACATAGAAGATTTTTATAACTTTTCATCAGGAAGGTCTGTTGTATGTACAGACCAAATTTCAGGTCTCTAAGACTTACCCCCTAGGAGGAGTTCATCACAGATTTTTCACAGTTAACGCAAGATATGTCACTTCCTGTTGGGTTTAGAGCATGGCTATGATTGACTTTTTTGTCTTTCCTGATGTGCTGAATATGCCTGCCAAATTTTGTAGCTGTAGATCAAATGTCCTTCCAGTTAGTCTAATACCACTTTTGAAAATTTTGCAGGGGGCGGTATGGAGCCATTTTGGGACACACATACACAGACCCCATAAAATATCAAATTTTTCACCGGTCCTGATGTGTGTGCAGATTTTGACGCGAATCGGTGCATGTTTAGGCCCTCAAAAAAGCAATTCATTTGGCGGTAAAATAATAATAATTAAAGCTGCAAGCAGCGATGAACGGGTCCTCGCACCCCTTGCTGGTCGGCGACCCCAAGCACGTCCGTCAGGCGATGCTGCGACCGGGAGCGCATTTAGGCCCATGAAGGCAACGAGGGCTGGATTCTGAACACACAGGTCAAATTTCTGCCAGATTGGATTATTACAGACTGTTTATGCAGCACTTACTGTCCATCCAACAGGTGGCGCTATCACTGCGACTGTATATTGGTCTATGGAAATCATCAGGGCTGTAACCTGATCACACATTTAAAGTTTGAGGCAGATAGCAGCACATACAGGGGATTTAACAAGACTTCCTCCTTCCTGGCGAAGCATCAAAGTTCAGTCGGCCACCATGGCCACGCCCTTTGGGTTTGGCATACCATTTTCACATATTTTCAACCTGAAGATGTGTTCTATATATTGTGGCAATTTCAGATGTTTTGGATTTCCTGTCTGTGAGCAATTAATTTTTGAAAATGACCAAAAACAGCAAAAATCCAACATTGAAATCAAAATGGCCGACTTCCTGTTGGGTTTAGAGAATGGCTCCAAGAGACTTTTTTGTTCACACTGATGTGCTAAATATGCATGCCAAATTTTGTAGACGTAGGTTGAATTTGATTAGTGGGCCATTTTTTAAAATGCTGCAGGGGGCGCTATGCCACATGCTGTGAATGTATTTTGGCAGATGGATGTGGTCAGGGCAGGAGTGTGATTAAACATGCAAAGTTTGAGGCAGATTGGAGCAAGCAGAGGATATTTACACAGCAGTTGATATTTCATGGCGAAAGATCAAACTTCAGGGGGTCGCTATGGCCACGCCCTTTGACATTGGAGGAAGCTTTTTATAACTTTTGATCATAATGTCCTGGTGTATATGCTGGTCAAATTTGAGGTCTGCGCGAGTTATCCCCTAGGAGGAGATAGTTCTCAAAAATGAACAACATTCGTCAAAATTTGTCCAATTAATTCAAAATGGCGGACTTCCTGTTGGGTTTAGGGTGTGGCTACAAGAGGATATTTTGTGTGTCCTGATGTGTTCTATATGGCCCCCAAATTTTGTGGACGTAGGTTAAATGTACTGCAGGGGCTGTTTGTTAAAAATGCTGTAGGGGGCGCTATAACACGTGCTGTGCTGAGATGCATACAGTTTTCTTCCTTTCGCTGGTGGTGATGTGTGTGCAAATTTTGGTGATGTTTTGATAATTCTTGAGCTGTCAAAGGCAAGTTGTTTTTTTATCAACTTTGCATTGCTACAGCAACAGCGTTTTGTAAAATTCCAAAATCTTCACACTGTGCCATGATAATGGTGTGAAGACTCATCACACCAATTTTTAGAATTATTTGACCAAGTTTAGGCCAATGGGATGGGCAAATGTAATTCCAAAACATCCTGTTGCCAGTTGGTGGCGCTATGACTATTTCAAAATTTTTTAGTGTGGATGTCTTCAGACTGGACATGACATTCTGAATGTGAAGTTTGGAGCAGATAGGTTCTTGTTCAGCTGAGATATAGGCCCTTGAAATTTCATGGCGAAACATCAAAATTCGCCACGGTGCCACAAACACGCCCTTAGATGAAGCGTCACCATTGTCTCTGTGATTCATCATCAGTGTGTTCAGGCTTATGTCAGCAGGTCTGAGGTGAATCTGGACAACGGGTTGACAAAAGTACATAAAAGTATTAAAAAAGCAAAAATCCTGTTGCCACAAGGTGGCGCTATGACTGTGAGTGAATATTATCATATGGATGTCATCAGCGCAGGTCTGTGATCATACATGTAAAGTTTCATTCAGATTGGAGCATGTTCAGAGAGTTAGACCAGCACTTCCTGTTGCATGGCGAAGGATGGCGAAGGATCAGTATTACGGGGGGCTGCCATGGCCACACCCTTTGATCGACAGTGAAGACTTTTATAACTTTTCATCAGGAAGGTCTGTTGTATGTACGGACCAAATTTCAGGTCTCTAAGACTTACCCCCTAGGAGGAGTTCATCACAGATTTTTCACAGTTAACGCAAGATATGTCACTTCCTGTTGGGTTTAGAGCGTGGCTATGATTGACTTTTTTTTCTTTCCTGATGTGCTGAATATGCCTGCCAAATTTTGTAGCTGTAGATCAAATGTCCTTCCAGTTAGGCTTATACCACTCTTTAAAATTTTGAAAGGGGGCGCTATGGAGCCATTTTGGGACACACATACACAGACCCCATAAAATATCAAATTTTTCACCGGTCCTGATGTGCATGCAGATTTTGACGCGAATCGGTGCATGTTTAGGCCCTCAAAAAAGCAATTCATTTGGCGGTAAAATAATAATAATAATTAAAGCTGCAAGCAGCGATGAACGGGTCCTCGCACCCCTTGCTGGTCGGCTACCCCAAGCACGTCCGTCAGGCGATGCTGCGACCGGGAGCGCATTTAGGCCCATGAATGCAACCAGGGCAGGATTCTGAACACACAGGTCAAATTTCTGCCAGATTGGATTATTACAGAGTGTTTATGCAGCACTTACTGTCCATCCAACAGGTGGCGCTATCACTGTGACTGTATATTGGTCTATGGAAATCATCAGGGCTGTAACCTGATCACACATTTAAAGTTTGAGGAAGATATCAGCACATACAGGGAATTTATTTAGACTTCCTCCTTTCTGGCGAAGCATCAAAGTTCAGTCGGCCGCCATGGCCACGCCCTTTCGGTTTGGCATATGATTTTCACATATTTTCAACCTGAAGATGTGTTCCATATATTGGCACAATGTCAGATGTTTTGGAGTTATCGTCTGTGAGCAATTAATTTCTGAAAATGAGCAAAAACAGCAAAAATCCCACATTGAAATCAAAATTGCCGACTTCCTGTTGGGCTTAGAGAATGGCTCCAAGAGACTTTTTTGTTCACACTGATGTGTTACATATGCATGCCAAATTTTGTAGACGTAGGTTAAATTTGATGAGTGGGCAATTTTTTAAAATGCTGCAGGGGGCGCTATGCCACATGCTGTGAATGTATTTTGGCACATGGATGTGGTCAGGGCAGGAGTGTGATTAAACATGTAAAGTTTGAGGCAGATTGGAGCAAGCAGAGGATATTTACACAGCAGTTGATATTTCATGGCGAAAGATCAAACTTCAGGGGGTCGCTATGGCCACGCCCTTTGACATTGGAGGAAGCTTTTTATAACTTTTGATCATAATGTCCTGGTGTATATGCTGGTCAAATTTGAGGTCTGCGCGAGTTATCCCCTAGGAGGAGATAGTTCTCAAAAATGAACAACATTCGTCAAAATTTGTCCAATTAATTCAAAATGGCGGACTTCCTGTTGGGTTTAGGGTGTGGCTACAAGAGGATATTTTGTGTGTCCTGATGTGTTCTATATGGCCCCCAAATTTTGTGGACGTAGGTTAAATGTACTGCAGGGGCTGTTTGTTAAAAATGCTGTAGGGGGCGCTATAACACGTGCTGTGCTGAGATGCATACAGTTTTCTTCCTTCAGGTGGTGGTGATGTGTGTGCAAATTTTGGTGATGTTTGGATAATTCTAATGCTGTCAAAGGCAGGTTGTTTTCATATCAACTTTGCGTTGCCACGGCAACAGCATTTCATGAAATGGCAAAGTCTTCACACTGTGCCATGATCATGGTGTGAAGACTCATCACACCAATTTTCAGAATTATTTGACCAAGTTCAGGGCAATGGGATGAGCAAATGTAATTGAAAAACATCCTGTTGCCTGTTGGTGGCGCTATGACTATTTCAAAATTTTTGAGGTTGGATGTCTTCAGACTGGACATGACATTCTGGATTTGAAGTTTGGAGCAGATAGGTTCTTGTTCAGCTGAGATATAGGCCCTTGAAATTTCATGGCGAAACATCAAAATTCGCCACGCCGCCACAGACACGCCCTTTGATGACACGTCACCATTTTCTCTGTGATTCATCATCAGTGTGTTCAGGCTTATGTCAGCAGGTATGAGGTGAATCTGGACAACAGGTTGACAACAGTACATAAAAGTATTAAAAAAGCAAAAATCCTGTTGCCACAAGGTGGCGATATGACTGTGACTGAATATTGTCATATGGATGACATCAGCTCAGGTCTGTCATCCTACATGTAAAGTTTCATTCAGATTGGAGCATGTTCAGAGAGTTAGACCTGCACTTCCTGTTGCATGGCGAAGGATCAGTAATTTGGGGGGGCTGCCTTGGCCACACCCTTTGACTGACATAGAAGACTTTGATAACTTTTCATCAGGAAGGTCTGTTGTATGTACAGACCAAATTTCAGGTCTCTAAGACTTACCCCCTAGGAGGAGTTCATCACAGATTTTTCACAGTTAACGCAAGATATGTCACTTCCTGTTGGGTTTAGAGCATGGCTATGATTGACTTTTTTGTCTTTCCTGATGTGCTGAATATGCCTGCCAAATTTTGTAGCTGTAGATGAAATGTCCTTCCAGTTAGTCTAATACCACTTTTTAAAATTTTGCAGGGGGCGCTATGGAGCCATTTTGGGACACACATACACAGACCCCATAAAATATCAAATTTTTCACCGGTCCTGATGTGTGTGCAGATTTTGACGCGAATCGGTGCATGTTTAGGCCCTCAAAAAAGCAATTCATTTGGCGGTAAAATAATAATAATAATAATCTCTAGCATTCCAATAGGGTCTTCGCACCATTCGGTGCTCGGACCCTAATAATAATCTCTAGCATTACAATAGGGTCTTCGCACCCTTCGGTGCTCGGACCCTAATAATTAAAGCTGCAAGCAGCGATGAACGGGTCCTCGCACCCCTTGCTGGTCGGCGACCCCAAGCACATCCGTCAAGCGATGCTGCGACCGGGAGCGCATTTAGGCCCATGAATGCAACCAGGGCTGAATTCTGAACTGTAGCGGACACAGACTTCCCTCTCTCTCTGGAATGTTAGGTGAGAGGTAAAAACAACATTTGAGTAGACTTTGCGTCTACTCTGACCATTAAACTGCCACCTTGAACATTATACAGGCCTGTGAAACTAACCATCTTCAAGAAGGATCACCATTTGACACTCAACTTCAAAGGGACTGGCTGCAAATCACACTGATTTGGTGAATGTTTTCCTGCATCTCCCCCATGGACTCATTTAAAACTCTTCCACTCCTAACTGATAAGGAGAGGCCATAAATCGCGACCACATACCAGAGGGACACCTGGAACTGTGTCTTACTTTCATCCATTCATACAGGCACAGACTAAATAACTATTGTTCTGTTTATTTTTCTCATGTGTTTGTACCTGCATCAGCCTCAACATGATGTCCTATATCAACTGTCCAAAAATCGCATTTCTAAGTAATATGAGAACGAAGATAAGGATTTGCAAAATTATTCACAGTTCTAAGATGGACCCACAGTGCCATCTAGCGACGTCAGATGCACGGGAGTGCCGACATTAAAACAACCAATTGTAGTGATATGTTGTCATGAATTAAAAGTGATAGTGGGGGAAATCTGACATATTTTGCTACTACATTTCATCCAATGTGTTATATTCACCAGTGATAAGATGGACGTGATATATATATATACAATTGCATATTAACATATAATGGTTTTTATGTTCATTCCCTTTCTGGTATAATCGATCGTCTTATGATGTATATGTTGTTACCAATCTTTTGTTTCATATCGATGGGTCATGGTGAGAGATGGATAGATCGTTTTTGCGCACATAACATACTTTTTGTATCTCAATCTGAGATGGCAATTTGCTCTTCTTTTAGACAAAGAAACAGAGTCAGATTACCAGTCTTAGCGGGAAACGGCTATCCACGCCCAAAATAAACACCCACCAGAAGCCAGAGGATAAAAAGTGGAAACCGCTTTGTCCTGGGCTCTCTCGCCATTATTTTTTTTTAGGCTTTTGCCGTCTTCCGTTCCTGGCTCTCTCTCGCCACTCTTGACATTTTCTTTTCTTAGGCTCTTTCTGTACAAAATTTCCTTGCTATATCTTCAATACCATCTTTCCTTATATTCCGCGCTTTTACCTTTTCGTTTTCGCCTAGTTTTTAAGTTAAATTTTTGCGCGTCTTATTGTTGTGGCTCTTTGTTAATCTTTTTAGACCTTTTTATTTAGATTGTGCTCATGCTCATCTAAGTCCGAGCTGCTTCACTACCGCTTCTTCCTCAAGCCGAAAACTGTTCTAACAGAACAGTTTTTAATTTTTTTTAGAGATTTTGCGGCTAACACCAAACGCCGTCAAGTCTAACAGAGCCACAGTTAATAATCAAGTTATTCTCCATCAACCCGGACGACAGCGCACTCCGCGCCCGGCTGCCTACCACCACCGACCACCATCTGTGTGACAGAATCCCTGGTACTACACGGCTGTGAGGGCTCCAACGGCAGAACGTTGCCTAGCAACCGAGACGACGCTCCGGAAAGCATCCACAGAGGCTCGTCACTCAACGGTTCCGACTCACGTTCCAGCTCACGGAGGCTCCGACCAGACCGCTCTGTTCAAAGTAGGCAAAGCCCACCTCTCTATCTGCTCCTGATTGGGTTGATGCTGTAATAACTTGATAACAGGTTTAATTTTAGCGTATCATTCGTTAATCTAAATCAGAACTTTAGATCGTTGGCTAATTACCCTTCTTTCACCATCATCCTCGTCATTCTGTTTGATAATCTGACATCACACATTCACCATACACACACTCTGACTCAACTGCTATAGCTCATGTATGTATATTAGTAGATTAGTTAATAAATATATTCATTTAGACCAATTCCTGATTCTGTGTTTTTCTTTGTGTGGGAACTGAGGTCAATTTAATCAGAATTCACGACTTTCAGCTAAGAGACTGTTCTACTTCATTCAGTTAAAGTTTCTTTGAGATTTAATCTAGAATGATAATTTTCTCAGTAATCTGAGATGGTGCCCCTTTATTAACGAGTGCAAATTTTCATTAAAGTGTAGTTACGCTACAGAACACACAGGTCAAATTTCTGCCAGATTGGATTATTACAGACTGTTTATGCAGCACTTACTGTCCATCCAACAGGTGGCGCTATCACTGTGACTGCATATTGGTGTATGGAAATCATCAGGGCTGTAACCTGATCACACATTTAATGTTTTGAGGCAGATAGCAGCACATACCCTCCTGAGACCCAGAAGAAAAAAGGTTTAGCTTTTTTGATTCTTTTATGATAATTTAAGTATTGTGGTAGAAATAAACATGTTGCAACATTTTTTTAAAAACAAACATTGTTTATTTATTTTTTATTGACTGTCCTTTATATTGGACATCGGGACTTGCTTCATACAGATATAATGATGTAATTTTATGATACAGAATTCATTTTTGAGAGGATTTCTTTTAAAAATTCTTTTCATGCCATCAACAATAAAGTAAATTGGTTGGGGTTAGTTACATGAAGAACACATCTGAACTCTCTGGCTATATCTGTGGATATCATGTCATATGAGTTAGGAAATCAGCACATTTTCGGTTTGACCTTTCTAATGCAATTTGTCAATAGCCTGTGTGAAAAGATGAAAGGTTAAAAGATGCCAGCCAGCAATCAGGGCAACAATGTAATCCTACAGGATAAGACATGTTTAAAAAATGTTTAAAATTCTGACATTCAAACTCTTCAATCTATCAAACAGGGTTAGTTAAACATGGTGCGAAAACAAAAACATATTTGGCTAAGTGCAAGTAGTTGCTGGAGTATCCGAACTGGTGCTTCCCACAATACAAACAGTTTTTGGTCTTTGAAACACACAGGAACATGTTAAATTTGATGCACTTGACAAATGCCTCCTCCATCTTTGGCAAATGCAGTGCAATGCACTTCCAGCAGATGTACTACTAAATATGTAAATCAACAGGGTCAATAATTTGCCATGTCAAGTTTTAAACTAATTGTGTGTGTGTGTGTGTAGGTGTGTGTGTGTGTGTGTGTGTGTGTGTGTGTGTGTGTGTGTGTGTGTGTGTGTGTGTGTGTGTGATCAACTGAAAAATTTCAATTCCCTTTCTACACATTGTAATGGCAATAAACCTCAAAACCCTAGCTTACACACTACTCCTGATCGATAACACATGACGTGTATCATCACTTTTTTCTGGCTCAGTCTCAGGCTCCTCAACAGCTGTAGTATCCTCCTCTGAGCTTTCATCTTCCTCCTCTCTCTGGCCCTCCTCTACCTCATCTTCAGGCAGCTCTAAATCAGAATTTCCTTCCACAATTCTTAACAAAATCCTCTCCGCCTCACTTAGCCCTCTGCTCTGTGGTGTATTACAAATGGGAATTAGTAAGTCCTGATGTCCACTACAAAGGACAACGAATAAAAGTTGTGTTTTGACAGGGTTATAATTACTGTGACTTTTTACAAATCTTATAAAATGGAAGTCAAGACTTTTATTTTAAAGAAACAACTGGATTTTTAGCAACAGAAACATGATATCTGGAAAAAATTGATGACTTGCCTCTCCCGCTTGCATAAAAGGTTGAAACTGAAATTCCCGCCATTTTGAAAAGACAGTGCATGTGATGTGTTGGCCCCACCCCCACAACTGGGCCATCAAAGGACAGCCCAAAGTGTCCCCTTAAAGGGATAGTATGACTCAAATAGATCCTTTAAATTATGCTTGACTTAGAGGTCTCAGACTCATGTCCCCCACAGAGGACAAAAATGAATGGGCGGGTCTCAGGAGGATACAGGGGATTTAACAAGACTTCCTCCTTTCTGGCGAAGCATCAAAGTTCAGTCGGCCGCCATGGCCACGCCCTTTGGGTTTGGCATATGATTTTCACATATTTTCAACCTGAAGATGTGTTCCATATATTGGCACAAATTCAGATGTTTTGGAGTTTTCGTCTGTGAGCAATTAATTTCTGAAAATGAGCAAAAACAGCAAAAATCCGACATTGAAATCAAAATGGCCGACTTCCTGTTGGGCTTAGAGAATGGGTCCAAGAGACTTTTTTGTTGACACTGATGTGCTACATATGCATGCCAAATTTTGTAGACGTAGGTTAAATTTTATGAGTGGGCCATTTTTTAAAATGCTGCAGGGGGCGCTATGCCACATGCTGTGAATGTATTTTGGCACATGGATGTGGTCAGGGCAGGAGTGTGATTAAACATGTAAAGTTTGAGGCAGATTGGAGCAAGCAGAGGATATTTACACAGCAGTTGATATTTCATGGCGAAAGATCAAACTTCAGGGGGTCGCTATGGCCACGCCCTTTGACATTGGAGGAAGCTTTTTATAACTTTTGATCATAATGTCCTGGTGTATATACTGGTCAAATTTGAGGTCTGCGCGAGTTATCCCCTAGGAGGAGATAGTTCTCAAAAATGAACAACATTCGTCAAAATTTGTCCAATTAATTCAAAATGGCGGACTTCCTGTTGGGTTTAGGGCGTGGCTCCAAGAGGATTTTTTGTGCGTCCTGATGTGTTCTACATGTCCCCCAAATTTTGTGGACGTAGGTTAAATGTACCGCGGGGGCTGTTTGTCAAAAATGCTGTAGGGGGCGCTATAGCACGTGCTGTGCTGAGATACATACAGTTTTCTTCCTTCAGCTGGTGGTGATGTGTGTGCAAATTTTGGTGATGTTTTGATAATTCTTGAGCTGTCAAAGGCAAGTTGTTTTTTTATCAACTTTGCATTGCTACAGCAACAGCGTTTTGTAAAATTCCAAAATCTTCACACTGTGCCATGATAATGGTGTGAATACTCATCACAACAATTTTCAGAATTATTTGACCAAGTTTAGGCCAATTGGATGGGCAAATGTAATTCCAAAACGTCCCGTTGCCAGTTGGTGGCGCTATGACTATTTCAAAATTTTTTAGTGTGGATGTCTTCAGACTGTACATGACATTCTGAATGTGAAGTTTGGAGCAGATAGGTTCTTGTTCAGCTGAGATATAGACCCTTGAATTTTC
Organism: Dascyllus trimaculatus; assembly: GCA_024666655.1. Lineage (NCBI taxonomy): Eukaryota > Metazoa > Chordata > Actinopteri > Pomacentridae > Dascyllus > Dascyllus trimaculatus. The sequence continues at coordinate 14,739 of JAMOIN010000666.1, forward strand.
ATGGCGAAACATCAAAATTCGCCACGGTGCCACAGACACGCCCTTCGATGACACGTCACCATTGTCTCTGTGATTCATCATCAATGTGTTCAGGCTTATGTCAGAAGGTCTGAGGTGAATCTGGACAACGGGTTGACAACAGTACATAAAAGTATTAAAAAAGCAAAACTCCTGTTGCCACAAGGTGGCGCTATGACTGTGAGTGAATATTATCATATGGATGACATCAGCACAGGTCTGTGATCCTACATGTAAAGTTTCATTCAGATTGGAGCATGTTCAGAGAGTTAGACCTGCACTTCCTGTTGCATGGCGAAGGATCAGTATTTCGGGGGGCTGCCATGGCCACACCCTTTGACCGACATAGAAGACTTTGATAACTTTTCATCAGGAAGGTCTGTTGTATGTACAGACCAAATTTCAGGTCTCTAAGACTTACCCCCTAGGAGGAGTTCATCACAGATTTTTCACAGTTAACGCAAGATATGTCACTTCCTGTTGGGTTTAGAGCATGGCTATGATTGACTTTTTTGTCTTTCCTGATGTGCTGAACATGTCTGCCAAATTTTGTATCCGTCGATGAAATGTCCTTCCAGTTAGTCTAATAGCACTTTTTAAAATTTTGCAGGGGGCGCTACGGAGCCATTTTGGGACACACATACACAGACCCCATAAAATATCAAATTTTTCACCGGTCCTGATGTGTGTGCACATTTTGACGCGAATCGGTGCATGTTTAGGCCCTCAAAAAAGCAATTCATTTGGCGGTAAAATAATAATAATTAAAGCTGCAAGCAGCGATGAACGGGTCCTCGCACCCCTTGCTTGTCGGCGACCCCAAGCATGTCCGTCAGGCGATGCTGCGACCGGGAGCGCATTTAGGCCCATGAAGGCAACGAGGGCTGGATTCTGAACACACAGGTCAAATTTCTGGCAGATTGGATTATTACAGACTGTTTATGCAGCACTTACTGTCCATCCAACAGGTGGCGCTATCACTGTGACTGTATATTGGTGTATGGAAATCATCAGGGCTGTAACCTGATCACACATTTAAAGTTTGAGGCAGATAGCAGCACATACAGGGGATTTAACAAGACTTCCTCCTTCCTGGCGAAGCATCAAAGTTCAGTCGGCCACCATGGCCACGCCCTTTGGGTTTGGCATACCATTTTCACATATTTTCAACCTGAAGATGTGTTCTATGTATTGGCACAATTTCAGATGTTTTAGATTTCTTGTCCGTGAGCAATTAATTTCTGAAAATGACCAAAAACAGCAAAAATCCCACATTGAAATCCAAATGGCCGACTTCCTGTTGGGTTTAGAGAATGGCTCCAAGAGACTTTTTTGTTGACACTGATGTGTTACATATGCATGCCAAATTTTGTAGATGTAGGTTAAATTTGATGAGTGGGCCATTTTTTAAAATGCTGCAGGGGGCGCTATGCCACAAGCTGTGAATGTATTTTGGCACATGGATGTGGTCAGAGCAGGAGTGTGATTAAACATGTAAAGTTTGAGGCAGATTGGAGCAAGCAGAAGATATTTACACAGCAGTTGATATTTCATGGCGAAAGATCAAACTTCAGGGGGTCGCTATGGCCACGCCCTTTGACATTGGAGGAAGCTTTTTATAACTTTTGATCATAATGTCCTGGTGTATATGCTGGTCAAATTTGAGGTCTGCGCGAGTTATCCCCTAGGAGGAGATAGTTCTCAAAAATGAACAACATTCGTCCAAATTTGTCCAATTAATTCAAAATGGCGGACTTCCTGTTGGGTTTAGGGTGTGGCTACAAGAGGATATTTTGTGTGTCCTGATGTGTTCTATATGGCCCCCAAATTTTGTGGACGTAGGTTAAATGTACTGCAGGGGCTGTTTGTTAAAAATGCTGTAGGGGGCGCTATAACACGTGCTGTGCTGAGATGCATACAGTTTTCTTCCTTCAGGTGGTGGTGATGTGTGTGCAAATTTTGGTGATGTTTGGATAATTCTAATGCTGTCAAAGGCAGGTTGTTTTCATATCAACTTTGCGTTGCCACGGCAACAGCATTTCATGAAATGGCAAAGTCTTCACACTGTGCCATGATCATGGTGTGAAGACTCATCACACCAATTTTCAGAATTATTTGACTAAAGGCCGGCACACACTACACGATAATCGGGCCGATTTTTGCCCCGATCTGCCCCTTACGATCAAAGCCAGCAAACGCCCGATTATCGGATGTTTGCAAACAACATCGGGTCCGATTTTCCTGTAGTGTGGGGTGTGTTAAGAGTGATTTTGTCCGTTCCGATCCGCTCGGAAGGTCTCGGAAGGAGAGATCGTAGATAATGAACATGTTTAATATTTGCGACTAGAAATCCTGTAGTGTGTGGAGTCTTCCGAGAGGAGCCGAGCACACACAGCGTGTCATGTCACGTGTACCAGATTTAAGCCAATCAAAACGCGAGCTGACTGACAGAAGAGGAAGTAAAAACAAACAAGTAGAGTTACCGTCGCTAAAAAGATAATCAGATTAATCATGATGATGGATTAATCCGCACTAACGCGTCAATTTTGACAGCCCTAAAAAATCTCTGCCCCTCGGCTCAGAGATCTGGATGGTCTGATGAAAAAACATCTTCAATTCTAGTAACACGCCGCATTTTTGGCAGTAACGGTAACGCCGTTATAATGATGGGAAGAGTAATCGGTTAGATTACTCGTTACTGAAAAAAGGAACGCCGTTAGTAACGTCGTTATTTATAGTACCGTTATTCCATCATGTTTGTTTACACTGAAGTCACGTTTGACTACGCGAGATTTGGAATATTGAGCGTGAAGAACCTGATAGTCTGCTGAAGAATCGGTTTAGAATCTTATAGTGTGTGGTGTGCTCTGTAGTGAACACCACACACTATAAGATCAGAAGTGAGAAATCTTTTGCGATCTGTCTTTTGTTATCTTCAAGTGTGTGGTCTCTAAATCTGTGAAGTTTTGAAAAATCCTGTAGTGTGTGCCAGCCTTAAGTTTAGGGCAATGGGATGGGCAAATGTAATTCCAAAACATCCTGTTGCCAGTTGGTGGCGCTATGACTATTTCAAATTTTTTTAGTGTGGATGTCTTCAGACTGGACATGACATTCTGGATATGAAGTTTGGAGCAGATAGGTTCTTGTTCAGCTGAGATATAGACCCTTGAATTTTCATGGCGAAACATCAAAATTCGCCACGGTGCCACGGACACGCCCTTAGATGACACGTCACCATTGTCTCTGTGATTCATCATCAATGTGTTCAGGCTTATGTCAGAAGGTCTGAGGTGAATCTGGACAACGGGTTGACAACAGTACATAAAAGTATTAAAAAAGCAAAAATCCTGTTGCCACAAGGTGGCGCTATGACTGTGAATGAATATTATCATATGGATGACATCAGCTCAGGTCTGTGATCCTACATGTAAAGTTTCATTCAGATTGGAGCATGTTCAGAGAGTTAGACCAGCACTTCCTGTTGTATGGCGAAGGATCAGTAATTCGGGGGGGCTGCCATGGCCACACCCTTTGACCGACATAGAAGACTTTGATAACTTTTCATCAGGAAGGTCTGATATATGTACAGACCAAATTTCAGGTCTCTAAGACTTACCCCCGAGGAGGAGTTCATCACAGATTTTTCACAGTTAACGCAAGATATGTCACTTCCTGTTGGGTTTAGAGCATGGCTATGATTGACTTTTTTGTCTTTCCTGATGTGCTGAATATGCCTGCCAAATTTTGTAGCTGTAGATCAAATGTCCTTCCAGTTAGTCTAATGCCACTTTTTAAAATTTTGCAGGGGGCGCTATGGAGCCATTTTGGGACACACATACACAGACCCTATAAAATATCAAATTTTTCACCGGTCCTGATGTGTGTGCAGATTTTGACGCGAATCGGTGCATGTTTAAGCCCTCAAAAAAGCAATTCATTTGGCGGTAAAATAATAATAATAATAATTAAAGCTGCAAGCAGCGATGAACGGGTCCTCGCACCCCTTGCTGGTCGGCGACCCCAAGCACATCCGTCAGGCGATGCTGCGACCGGGAGCGCATTTAAGCCCAATAATGCAACCAGGGCTGGATTCTGAACACACAGGTTAAATTTCTGGCAGATTGGATTATTACAGACTGTTTATGCAGCACTTACTGTCCATCCAACAGGTGGCGCTATCACTGTGACTGTATATTGGTCTATGGAAATCATCAGGGCTGTAACCTGATCACACATTTAAAGTTTGAGGCAGATAGCAGCACATTCAGGGGATTTAACAAGACTTCCTCCTTTTTGGTGAAGCATCAAAGTTCAGTCGGCTGCCATGGCCACGCCCTTTGGGTTTGGCATACCATTTTCACATATTTTCAACCTGAAGATGTGTTCTATGTATTGGCACAATTTCAGATGTTTTAGATTTCTTGTCCGTGAGCAATTAATTTCTGAAAATGACCAAAAACAGCAAAAATCCCACATTGAAATCCAAATGGCCGACTTCCTGTTGGGTTTAGAGAATGGCTCCAAGAGACTTTTTTGTTGACACTGATGTGTTACATAGGCATGCCAAATTTTGTAGACGTAGGTTAAATTTGATGAGTGGGCCATTTTTTAAACTGCTGCAGGGGGCGCTATGCCACAAGCTGTGAATGTATTTTGGCACATGGATGTGGTCAGAGCAGGAGTGTGATTAAACATGTAAAGTTTGAGGCAGATTGGAGCAAGCAGAAGATATTTACACAGCAGTTGATATTTCATGGCGAAAGATCAAACTTCAGGGGGTTGCTATGGCCACGCCCTTTGACATTGGAGGAAGCTTTTTATAACTTTTGATCATAATGTCCTGGTGTATATACTGGTCAAATTTGAGGTCTGCATGACTTATCCCCTAAGAGGAGATAGTTCTCAAAAATGAACAACATTCGTCAAAATTTGTCCAATTAATTCAAAATGGCGGACTTCCTGTTGGGTTTAGGGCGTGGCTCCAAGAGGATTTTTTGTGCGTCCTGATGTGTTCTACATGTCCCCCAAATTTTGTGGACGTAGGTTAAATGTACCGCGGGGGCTGTTTGTCAAAAATGCTGTAGGGGGCGCTATAGCACGTGCTGTGCTGAGATACATACAGTTTTCTTCCTTCAGCTGGTGGTGATGTGTGTGCAAATTTTGGTGATGTTTTGATAATTCTTGAGCTGCCAAAGGCAAGTTGTTTTTCATATCAACTTTGCGTTGCCACGGCAACAGCGTTTTGTAAAATGCCAAAATCTTCACACTGTGCCATGATCATCGTGTAAAGGCTCATCACACCAATTTTCAGAATTATTTGACCAAGTTTTGGGCAATGGGATGGGCAAATGTAATTCCAAAACATCCTGTTGCCAGTTGGTGGCGCTATGACTATTTCAAATTTTTTGAGTGTGGATGTCTTCAGACTGGACATGACATTGTGAATGTGAAGTTTGGAGCAGATAGGTTCTTGTTCAGCTGAGATATAGACCCTTGAATTTTCATGGCGAAACATCAAAATTCGCCACGCCGGCACAGACACGCCCTTTGACGACACGTGACCATTTTCTCTGTGATTCATCATCAATGTGTTCAGGCTTATGTCAGCAGGTCTGAGGTGAATCTGGACAACGGCTTGACAACGGTACATAAAAGTATTAAAAAAAGCAAAACTCCTGTTGCCACAAGGTGGCGCTATGACTGTGAGTGAATATTGCCATATGGATGTCATCAGCTCAGGTCTGTCATCATGCATGTAAAGTTTCATTCAGATTGGAGCATGTTCAGGAGAGTTAGACCAGCACTTCCTGTGGCATGGCGAAGGATGGCGAATGATCAGTATTTCGGGGGGCTGCCATGGCCACACCCTTTGATCGACAGAGAAGACTTTTATAACTTTTCATCAGGAAGGTCAGTTGTATGTACAGACCAAATTTCAGGTCTCTAAGACTTACCCCCTAGGAGGAGTTCATCACAGATTTTTCACAGTTAACGCAAGATATGTCACTTCCTGTTGGGTTTAGAGTGTGGCTATGATTGACTTTTTTGTCTTTCCTGATGTGCTGAATATGCCTGCCAAATGTTGTAGCTGTAGATCAAATGTCCTTCCAGTTAGGCTTATACCACTGTTTAAAATTTTGAAAGGGGGCGCTATGGAGCCATTTTGGGACACACATACAGAGACCCCATAAAATATCAAATTTTTCACCGGTCCTGATGTGTGTGCAGATTTTGACGCGAATCGGTGTATGTTTAGGCCCTCAAAAAAGCAATTCATTTGGCGGTAAAATAATAATAATAATAATAATCTCTAGCATTACAATAGGGTCTTCGCACCCTTCGGTGCTCGGACCCTAATAATAATCTCTAGCATTACAATAGGGTCTTCGCACCATTCGGTGCTCGGACCCTAATAATAATCTCTAGCATTCCAATAGGGTCTTCGCACCATTCGGTGCTCGGACCCTAATAATAATCTCTAGCATTCCAATAGGGTCTTCGCACCATTCGGTGCTCGGACCCTAATTAAAGCTGCAAGCAGCGATGAACGGGTCCTCGCACCCCTTGCTGGTCGGCGACCCCAAGCACGTCCGTCAGGCGATGCTGCGACCGGGAGCGCATTTAGGCCCATGAATGCAACCAGGGCTGGATTCTGAACACACAGGTCAAATTTCTGCCAGATTGGATTATTACAGACTGTTTATGCAGCACTTACTGTCCATCCAACAGGTGGCGCTATCACTGTGACTGTATATTGGTCTATGGAAATCATCAGGGCTGTAACCTGATCACACATTTAAAGTTTGAGGCAGATAGCAGCACATACAGGGGATTTAACAAGACTTCCTCCTTTCTGGCGAAGCATCAAAGTTCAGTCGGCCGCCATGACCACGGCATTTGGGTTTGGCATATGATTTTCACATACTTTCAACCTGAAGATGTGTTCCATATATTGGCACAATTTCAGATGTTTTGGAGTTATCATCTGTGAGCAATTAATTTCTGAAAATAAGGAAAAACAGCAAAAATCCGACATTGAAATCAAAATGGCCGACTTCTTGTTGGACTTAGAGAATGGCTCCAAGAGACTTTTTTGTTGACACTGATGTGTTACATATGCATGGCAAATTTTGTAGACGTAGGTTAAATTTGATGAGTGGGCCATTTTTTAAACTGCTGCAGGGGGCGCTATGCCACAAGCTGTGAATGTATTTTGGCACATGGATGTGGTCAGAGCAGGAGTGTGATTAAACATGTAAAGTTTGAGGCAGATTGGAGCAAGCAGAAGATATTTACACAGCAGTTGATATTTCATGGCGAAAGATCAAACTTCAGGGGGTTGCTATGGCCACGCCCTTTGACATTGGAGGAAGCTTTTTATAACTTTTGATCATAATGTCCTGGTGTATATACTGGTCAAATTTGAGGTCTGCATGACTTATCCCCTAAGAGGAGATAGTTCTCAAAAATGAACAACATTCGTCAAAATTTGTCCAATTAATTCAAAATGGCGGACTTCCTGTTGGGTTTAGGGTGTGGCTCCAAGAGGATTTTTTGTGGGTCCTGATGTGTTCTATATGTCCCCCAGATTTTGTGGACGTAGGTTAAATGTACTGCAGGGGCTGTTTGTTAAAAATGCTGTAGGGGGCGCTATAACACGTGCTGTGCTGAGATGCATACAGTTTTCTTCCTTCAGGTGGTGGTGATGTGTGTGCAAATTTTGGTGATGTTTGGATAATTCTAATGCTGTCAAAGGCAGGTTGTTTTCATATCAACTTTGCGTTGCCACGGCAACAGCATTTCATGAAATGGCAAAGTCTTCACACTGTGCCATGATCATGGTGTGAAGACTCATCACACCAATTTTCAGAATTATTTGACCAAGTTTAGGGCAATGGGATGGGCAAATGTAATTCCAAAACATCCTGTTGCCAGTTGGTGGCGCTATAACTATTTCAAAATTTTTTAGTGTGGATGTCTTCATACTGGACATGACATTCTGAATATGAAGTTTGGAGCAGATAGGTTCTTGTTCAGCTGAGATATAGACCCTTGAATTTTCATGGCGAAACATCAAAATTCGCCACGGTGCCACAGACACGCCCTTCGATGACACGTCACCATTGTCTCTGTGATTCATCATCAATGTGTTCAGGCTTATGTCAGAAGGTCTGAGGTGAATCTGGACAACGGGTTGACAACAGTACATAAAAGTATTAAAAAAGCAAAAATCCTGTTGCCACAAGGTGGCGCTATGACTGTGAGTGAATATTATCATATGGATGACATCAGCGCAGGTCTGTGATCCTACATGTAAAGTTTCATTCAGATTGGAGCATGTTCAGAAAGTTAGACCTGCACTTCCTGTTGCATGGCGAAGGATCAGTAAATCGGGGGGGCTGCCATGGCCACACCCTTTGACCGACATAGAAGACTTTGATAACTTTTCATCAGGAAGGTCAGTTGTATGTACAGACCAAATTTCAGGTCTCTAAGACTTACCCCCTAGGAGGAGTTCATCACAGATTTTTCACAGTTAACGCAAGATATGTCACTTCCTGTTGAGTTTAGAGCATGGCTATGATTGACTTTTTTGTCTTTCCTGATGTGCTGAATATGCCTGTCAAATTTTGTAGCTGTAGATGAAATGTCCTTCCAGTTAGTCTAATACCACTTTTTTAAATTTTGCAGGGGGCGCTCTGGAGCCATTTTGGGACACACATGCACAGACCATAAAAAGTATCAAATTTTTCACCGGTCCTGATGTGTGTGCAGATTTTGACGCGAATCGGTGCATGTTTAGGCCCTCAAAAAAGCAATTCATTTGGCGGTAAAATAATAATAATAATAATAATTAAAGCTGCAAGCAGCGATGAACGGGTCCTCGCACCCCTTGCTGGTCGGCGACCCCAAGCACGTCCGTCAGGCGACGCTGCGACCGGGAGCGCATTTAGGCCCATGAATGCAACAAGGGCTGGATTCTGAACACACAGGTCAAATTTCTGCCAGATTGGATTATTACAGAGTGTTTATGCAGCACTTACTGTCCATCCAAGAGGTGGCGCTGTCACTGTGGCTGTATATTGGTCTATGGAAATCATCAGGGCTGTAACCTGATCACACATTTAAAGTTTGAGGCAGATAGCAGCACATACAGGGGATTTAACAAGACTTCCTCCTTTCTGGCGAAGCATCAAAGTTCAGTCGGCTGCCATGGCCACGCCCTTTGGGTTTGGCATATGATTTTCACATATTTTCAACCTGAAGATGTGTTCCATATATTGGCACAATTTCAGATGTTTTGGAGTTATCGTCTGTGAGCAATTAATTTCTGAAAATGAGCAAAAACAGCAAAAATCCCACATTGAAATCAAAATGGTCGACTTCCTGTTGGGTTTAGAGAATGGCTCCAAGAGACTTTTTTGTTGACACTGATGTGTTACATATGCATGGCAAATTTTGTAGACGTAGGTTAAATTTGATGAGTGGGCCATTTTTTAAAATGCTGCAGGGGGCGCTATGCCACATGATGTGAATGTATTTTGGCACATGGATGTGGTCAGGGCAGGAGTGTGATTAAACATGCAAAGTTTGAGGCAGATTGGAGCAAGCAGAGGATATTTACACAGCAGTTGATGTTTCATGGCGAAGCATCAAACTTCAGGGGGTCGCTATGGCCACACCCTTTGACCTTGAGAGAATCTTTTTATAACTTTTGATCATAATGTCCTGGTGTATCTACTGGTCAAATTTGAGGTCTGCGCGAGTTATCCCCTAGGAGGAGATAGTTCTCAAAAATGAACAACATTCGTCCAAATTTGTCCAATTAATTCAAAATGGCGGACTTCCTGTTGGGTTTAGGGTGTGGCTCCAAGAGGATTTTTTGTGGGTCCTGATGTGTTCTATATGTCCCCCAGATTTTGTGGACGTAGGTTAAATGTACTGCAGGGGCTGTTTGTTAAAAATGCTGTAGGGGGCGCTATAGCACGTGTTGTGCTGAGATGCATACAGTTTTCTTCCTTCAGCTGGTGGTGATGTGTGTGCAAATTTTGGTGATGTTTTGATAATTCTTATGCTGTCAAAGGCAAGTTGTTTTTCATATCAACTTTGCGTTGCCACGGCAACAGCGTTTTATGAAATGGCAAAATCTTCACACTGTGCCATGATCATGGTGTCAAGACTCATCACACCAATTTTCAGAATTTTTTGACCAAGTTTAGGGCAATGGGATGGGCAAATGTAATGCAAAAACATCCTGTTGCCAGTTGGTGGCGCTATGACTATTTCAAAATTTTTGAGTGTGGATGTCTTCAGACTGGACATGACATTCTGAATATGAAGTTTGGAGCTGAAAGGTTCTTGTTCAGCTGAGATATAGGCCCTTGAATTTTCATCAAAATTCGCCACGCCTCCACAGACACGCCCTTTGATGACACGTCACCATTTTCTCTGTGATTCATCATCAATGTGTTCAGGCTTATGTCAGCAGGTCTGAGGTGAATCTGAACAACGGGTTGACAACAGTACATAAAAGTATTAAAAAAAGCAAAACCGCTGTTGCCACAAGGTGGCGCTATGACTGTGAGTGAATATTATCAGATGGATGTCATCAG
>JAMOIN010000869.1:0-25298 GCA_024666655.1 Dascyllus trimaculatus
GCTACCAAAAATGCCCATTGGTTTGAATGGGGCGATATTTCCAGGGCGAGGGTTAGGGTTAGCCATTCCAAGCACCCCACGTATTCGAGGACTGCACCCACCCCCCCATTTGTGGCCACCAGCTTTTCAACGGTACCAGGCGCGAGCCTGTGTGACCTTGCATTCCAGAGCTACCAAAAATGCCCATTGGTTTGAATGGGGTGATATTTCCTGGGCGAGGGTTAGGGTTAGCCATTCCAAGCACCCCACGTATTCGAGGACTGCACCTACCCCCCCATTTGTGGCCACCAGCTTTCCATCGGTACCAGGCGCGAGCCTGTGTGACCTTGCATTCCAGAGCTACCAAAAATGCCCATTGGTTTGAATGGGGTGATATTTCCTGGGCGAGGGTTAGGGTTAGCCATTCCAAGCACCCCACGTATTCGAGGACTGCACCTACCCCCCCATTTGTGGCAACCAGCTTTTCAACGGTACCAAGCACGAGCCTGTGGGACCTTGCATTCCAGAGCTCCAAAACTCACCCACAAATGCCCATTGGTTTTAATGGGGCGAAATTTCCAGGGCGAGGGGTAAGGGTTCGCCATTCCAAGCACCCCACGTACTTGAGGACTGCACTTACCCCCCCATTTGTGGCCACCAGCTTTCCAACGGTACCAGGCACGAGCCTGTGTGACCTTGCATTCAAAAGTTACGAAATATGCCCATTGGTTTGAATGGGGCGATATTTCCTGGGCGAGGGTTAGGGTTAGCCATTCCAAACACCCTACGTATTCGAGGACTGCACCTACCCCCCCATTTGTGGCCACCAGCTTTTCAACGGTACCAAGCGCGAGCCTGTGGGACCTTGCGTTCCAGAGCTACAACACTCACCCACAAATGCCCATTGATTTGAATGGGGTGATATTTCCAGGGCGAGGGTTAGGGTTAGCAATTCCAAGCACCCCACGTACTTGAGGACCGACCTACCCCACCATTTGTGGCCACCAGCTTTCCAACGGTACCAGGCACGAGGCTGTGTGACCTTGCATTCCAGAGCTACCAAAAATGCCCATTGGTTTGAATGGGGCGATATTTCCAGGGCGAGGGTTAGGGTTAGCCATTCCAAACACCCTACGTATTCGAAGACTGCACCAACCCCCCCATTTGTGGCCACCAGCTTTTCAACGGTACCAAGCGCGAGCCTGTGGGACCTTGCGTTCCAGAGCTACAACACTCGCCCATGAATTCCCATTGATTTGAATGGGGTGATATTTCCAGGGCGAGGGTTAGGGTTAGCAATTCCAAGAACCCCACGTACTTGAGGACTGCACCTACCCCCCCATTTGTGGCCACCAGCTTTCCAACGGTACCAGGCACGAGCCTGTGGGACCTTACGTTCCAGAGCTACAACACTCACCCACAAATGCCCATTGGTTTGAATGAGGCGAAATTTCATGTGCGATGTTTAGGGTTCGCCATTCCAAGCACCCCACATACTTGAGGACTGCACTTAACCCCCGCATTCGTGGCCACCAGCTTTCCAACGGTACCAGGCACGAGCCTGTGTGACCTTGCATTCCAGAGCTACCAAAAATGCCCATTGGTTTGAATGGGGTGATATTTCCAGGGCGAGGGTTAGGGTTAGCCATTCCAAGCACCCCACGTACTTGAGGACTGCACCTACCCCCCCATTTGTGGCCACCAGCTTTTCAACGGTACCAGGCACGAGCCTGTGGGACCTTACGTTCCAGAGGTACAACACTCGCCCACAAATGCCCATTGATTTGAATGGGGTGATATTTCCAGGGCGAGGGTTAGGGTTAGCAATTCCAAGCACCCCACGTACTTGGGGACTGCACCTACCCCCCCATTTGTGGCCACCAGCTTTCCAACAGTACCAGGCACGAGCCTGTGGGACCTTACGTTCCAGAGCTACAACACTCACCCACAAATGCCCACTGGTTTGAATGAGGCGAAATTTCCAGGGCGAGGGTTAGGGTTCGCCATTCCAAGCACCCCACGTATTCGAGGACTGCACCTACCCCCCCATTTGTGGCCACCAGGTTTTCAACGGCACCAAGCACGAGCCTTTGGGACTTTGCGTTCCAGGGCTACCAAAAATGCCCATTGGTTTGAATGGGGCGATATTTCCAGGGCGAGGGTTAGGGTTAGCCATTCCAAGCACCCCACGTATTCGGGGACTGCACCTACCCCCCCATTTGTGGCCACCAGCTTTTCAACGGTACCAAGCACGAGCCTGTGGGACCTTGCGTTCCAGAGCTACAACACTCGCCCACAAATGCCCATTGATTTGAATGGGGCGATATTTCCAGGGCGAGGGTTAGGGTTAGCAATTCCAAGCACCCCACGTACTTGAGGACTGCACCTACATCCCCATTTGTGGCCACCAGCTTTCCAACGGTACCAGGCACAAGCCTGTGGGATCTTGCGTTCCAGAGCTACAACACTCACCCACAAATGCCCATTGATTTGAATGGGGTGATATTTCCAGGGCGAGGGTTAGGGTTAGCAATTCCAAGCACCCCACGTACTTGAGGACTGCACCTACCCCCCCATTTGTGGCCACCAGCTTTCCAACGGTACCAGGCACGAGCCTGTGTGACCTTGCATTCCAGAGCTACCAAAAATGCCCATTGGTTTGAATGGGGCGATATTTCCAGGGCGAGGGTTAGGGTTAGCCATTCCAAGCACCCCACGTACTTGAGGACTGCACCTGCCCCCCCATTTGTGGCCACCAGCTTTTCAACGGTACCAGGCACGAGCCTGTGGGACCTTGCGTTCCAGAGCTACAACACTCGCCCACAAATGCCCATTGATTTGAATGGGGTGATATTTCCAGGGCGAGGGTAAGGGTTCGCAATTCCAAGCACCCCACATACTTGAGGACTGCACTTACCCCCCCATTTGTGGCCAACAGCTTTCCAACGGTAAGAGGCATGAGCCTGTGTGACCTTGCATTCCAGAGCTACCAAAAATGCCCATTGGTTTGAATGGGGCGATATTTCCAGGGCGAGGGTAAGGGTTAGCCATTCCAAGCACCCCATGTATTCGAAGACTGCACCTTCCCCCCCCATTTCTGGCCACCAGCTTTTCAACGGTACCAAGCACGAGCCTGTGGGACCTTGCGTTCCAGAGCTACAACACTCTCCAACAAATGCCCATTGATTTGAATGGGGTGATATTTCCAGGGCGAGGGTTAGGGTTAGCAATTCCAAGCAGCAACGTACTTGTGGACTGCACTTACACCCCCATTTGTGGCCACCAGCTATCCAACGGTACCAGGCACGAGCCTGTGGGACCTTGCATTCCAGAGCTACCAAAAATGCCCATTGGTTTGAATGGGGCGATATTTCCAGGGCGAGGGTTAGGGTTAGCCATTCCAATAACCCCACGTATTTGAGGACTGCACCTACCCCCCCATTTGTGGCCACCAGCTTTTCAACGGTACCAAGCACGAGCCTGTGGGACCTTGCGTTCCATAGTTACAACACTCGCCCACAAATGCCCATTGATTTGAATGGGGTGATATTTCCAGGGCGAGGGTTAGGGTTAGCAATTCCAAGCACCCCACGTACCTGAGGACTGCACCTACCCCCCCATTTGTGGCCACCAGCTTTCCAACGGTACCAGGCACGAGCCTGTGGGACCTTGCGTTCCAGAGCTACAACACTCACCCACAAATGCCCATTGGTTTGAATGGGGCAAAATATCAAGGGCGAGGGTTAGGGTTAGCCATTCCAAACTCCCTACGTATTCGAGGACTGCACCTACCCCCCCATTTGTGGCCACCAGCTTTTCAACGGTACCAAGCGCGAGCCTGTGGGACCTTGCGTTCCAGAGCTACAACACTCACCCACAAATGCCCATTGATTTGAATGGGGTGATATTTCCATGGCGAGGGTTAGGGTTAGAAATTCCAAGCACCCCACATACTTGAGGACTGCACCTACGCCCCCATTTGTGGCAACCAGCTTTCCAACAGTACCAGGCACGAGCCTGTGTGACCTTGCATTCCAGAACTACCAAAAATGCCCATTGGTTTGAATGGGGCGATATTTCCAGGGCGAGGGTTTGGGTTAGCCATTACAAGAACCCCACGTATTCGAGGACTGCACCTACCCCCCCATTTGTGGCCACCAGCTTTTCAACGGAACCAAGCACGAGCCTGTGGGACCTTGCGTTCCAGAGTTACAACACTCGCCCACAAATGCCCATTGATTTGAATGGGGTGATATTTCCAGGGCGAGGGTTAGGGTTAGTAATTCCAAGCACCCCACGTACTTGAGGACTGCACCTACCCCCCCATTTGTGGATACCAGCTTTCCAACGGTACCAGGCACGAGGCTGTGTGACCTTGCATTCCAGAGCTACCAAAAATGCCCATTGGTTTGAATGGGACCATATTTCCAGGGCGAGGGTTAGGGTTAGCAATTCCAAGCACCCCACGTATTCGAGGACTGCACCTACCCCCCCATTTGTGGCCACCAGCTTTCCAACGGTACCAGGCACGAGCCTGTGGGACCTTGCGTTCCAGAGCTAAAACACTCGCCCACAAATGCCCATTGATTTGAATGGGGTGATATTTCAAGGGCGAGGGTAAGGGTTAGCAATTCCAAGCACCCCACGTACTTGAGGACTGCACTTACCCCCCCATTTGTGGCCACCAGCTTTCCAACGATACCAGGCACGAGCCTGTGTGACCTTGCATTCCAGAGTTACCAAAAATGCCCATTGGTTTGAATGGGGCGATATTTCCAGGGAGAGGGTTAGGGTGAGCCATTCCAAGCACCCCACGTATTCGAGGACTGCACCTACCCCCCCATTTTTGGCCACCAGCTTTTCAACGGTACCAAGCACGAGCCTGTGGGACCTTGCGTTCCAGAGCTACAACACTCGCCCACAAATGCCCATTGATTTGAATGGGGTGATATTTCCAGGGCGAGGGTTAGGGTTAGCAATTCCAAGCACCCTACGTACCTGAGGACTGCACATACCCCCCCATTTGTGGCCACCAGCTTTCCAACGGTACCAGGCACGAGCCTGTGGGACCTTGCGTTCCAGAGCTACAACACTCACCCACAAATGCCCATTGATTTGAATGGGGTGATATTTCCAGGGCGAGGGTTAGGGTTAGCAATTCCAAGCACCCACGTACTTGAGGACTGCACCTACCCCCCCATTTGTGGCCACCAGCTTTTCAACGGTACCAAGCACGAGCCTGTGGGACCTTGCGTTCCAGAGCTACAACACTCGCCCACAAATGCCCATTGATTTGAATGGGGTGATATTTCCAAGGCGAGGGTTAGGGTTAGCAATTCCAAGCACCCCACGTACCTGAGGACTGCACCTACCCCCCCATTTGTGGCCACCAGCTTTTCAACGGTACCAAGCACGAGCCTGTGGGACCTTGCGTTCCAGAGCTACAACACTCGCCCACAAATGCCCATTGATTAGAATGGGGTTATATTTCCAGGGCGAGGGTTAGGGTTAGCAATTCCAAGCACCCCACGTACCTGAGGACTGCACTCACCCCCCCATTTGTGGCCACCAGCTTTCCAACGGTACCAGGCACGAGCCTGTGTGACGTTGCATTCCAGAGCTACCAAAAATGCCCATTGGTTTGAATGGGGTGATATTTCCAGGGCGAGGGTTAGGGTTAGCAATTCCAAGCACCCCACGTACTTGAGGACTGCACTTACCCCCCCATTTGTGGCCACCAGCTTTCCAACGGTACCAGGCACGAGCCTGTGTGAACTTGCATTCCAGAGCTACCAAAAATGCCCATTGATTTGCATGGGATGATATTTCCAGGGCGAGGGTTAGGGTTAGCCATTCCAAATACCCTACGTATTCGAGGACTGCACCTACCCCCCCATTTGTGGCCACCAGCTTTCCAACGGTACCAGGCACGAGCCTGTGGGACCTTGCGTTCCAGAGCTACAACACTCACCCACAAATGCCCATTGGTTTGAATGGGGCGAAATGTCCAGGGCGAGGTTAAGGGTTCGCCATTCCAAGCACCCCACGTACTTGAGGACTGCACCTACCCCCCCATTTGTGGCCACCAGCTTTCCAACGGTACCAGGCACGAGCCTGTGTGACCTTGCATTCCAGAGCTACAACACTCGCCCACAAATGCCCATTGATTTGAATGGGGTGATATTTCCAGGGCGAGGGTTAGGGTTAGCAATTCCAAGCACCCCACGTACTTGAGGACTGCACTTACCCACCCATTTGTGGCCACCAGCTTTCCAACGGTACCAGGCACGAGCCTGTGTGACCTTGCGTTCCAGAGCTACATCACTCGCCCACAAATGCCCATTGATTTGAAAGGGGGAATATTTCCAGGGCGAGGGTTAGGGTTAGCCATTCCAAGCACCCCACGTGTTCGAGGACTGCACCTACCCCCCCATTTGTGGCCACCAGCTTTTCAACAGTACCAGGCACGAGCCTGTGGGACCTTGCGTTCCAGAGCTACAACACTCGCCCACAAATGCCCATTGATTTGAATGGGGTGATATTTCCAGGGCGAGGGTTAGGGTTAGCAATTCCAAGCACCCCACGTACTTGAGGACTGCACACACCCCCCCATTTGTGGCCACCAGCTTTCCAACGGTACCAGGCACGAGCCTGTGGGACCTTGCATTCCAGAGCTACCAACAATGCCCATTGGTTTGAATGGGGCGATATTTCCAGGGCGAGGGTTAGGGTTAGCCATTCCAAGCACCCCACGTATTCGAGGACTGCACTTACCCCCCCATTTGTGGCCACCAGCTTTTCAACGGTACCAAGCACGAGCCTGTGTGACCTTGCGTTACAGAGCTACCAAAAATTCCCATTGGTTTGAATGGGGCGATTTTTCCAGGGCGGGGGTTAGGGTTAGCCATTCCAAGCACCCCAAGTATTCGAGGACTGCACCCACCCCCAATTTGTGGCCACCAGCTTTTCAACGGTACCAAGCACGAGCCTGTGGGACCTTGTGTTCCAGAGCTACAACACTCGCCCACAAATGCCCATTGATTTGAATGGGGTGATATTTCCTGGGCGAGGGTTAGGGTGAGCCATTCCAAGCACCCCACGTACTTGACGACTGCACCTACCCCCCCATTTGTGGCCACCAGCTTTTCAACGGAACCAAGCACGAGCCTGTGGGACCTTGCGTTCCAGAGCTACAACACTCGCCCACAAATGCCCATTGATTTGAATGGGGTGATATTTCCAGGGCGAGGGTTAGGGTTAGCAATTCCAAGCACCCCACGTACTTGAGGACTGCACTTACCCCCCCATTTGTGGCCACCAGCTTTCCAACGGTACCAGGCACGAGCCTGTGTGACCTTGCATTCCAGAGCTACCAAAAATGCCCATTGGTTTGAATGGGGCGATATTTCCAGGGCGAGGGTTAGGGTTAGCCATTCCAAGAACCCCACGTATTTGAGGACTGCACCTACCCCCCCATTTGTGGCCACCAGCTTTTCAACGGTACCAAGCACGAGCCTGTGGGACCTTGCGTTCCAGAGCTACAACACTCGCCCACAAATGCCCATTGATTTGAATGGGGTGATATTTCCAGGGCGAGGGTTAGGGTTCGCCATTCCAAGCACCCCACGTACTTGAGGACTGCACCTGCCCCCCCATTTGTCGCCACCAGCTTTTCAACGGTACCAGGCACGAGCCTGTGGGACCTTGCGTTCCAGAGCTACAACACTCGCCCACAAATGCCCATTGATTTGAATGGGGCGATATTTCCAGGGCGAGGGTTAGGGTTAGCAATTCCAAGCACCCCACGTACTTGAGGACTGCACTTACCCCCCCATTTGTGGCCACCAGCTTTCCAAGGGTACCAGGCACGAGCATGTGTGACCTTGCATTCCAGAGCTACCAAAAATGCCCATTGGTTTGAATGGGGCGAAATTTCCAGGGCGAGGGTTAGGGTTAGCCATTCCAAGCACCCCACTTTCTTGAGGACTGCACCTGCCCCCCCATTTGTGGCCACCAGCTTTTCAACGGTACCAGGCACGAGCCTGTTGGACCTTGCGTTCCAGAGCTACAACACTCGCCCACAAATGCCCATTGATTTGAATGGGGTGATATTTCCAGGGCGAGGGTTAAGGTTAGCCATTCCAAGCACCCCACGTTCTTGAGGACTGCACCTGCCCCCCCAATTGTGGCCACCAGCTTTTCAACGGTACCAGGCACGAGCCTGTGGGACCTTGCGTTCCAGAGCTACAACACTCACCCACAAATGCCCATTGGTTTGAATGGGGCGAAATGTCCAGGGCGAGGTTAGGGTTCGCCATTCCAAGCACCCCACGTATTTGAGGACTGCACCTACCCCCCCATTTGTGGCCACCAGCTTTCCAACGGTACCAGGCACGAGCCTGTGGGACCTTGCGTTCCAGAGCTTCCAAAAATGCCCATTGGTTTGAATGGGGCGATATTTCAAGGGCGAGGGTTAGGGTTAGCCATTCCAAGCACGCCACGTATTCGAGGACTGCACCTACCCCCCCATTTGTGGCCACCAGCTTTCAACGGTACCAGCACGAGCCTGTGTGACCTTGCATTCCAGAGCTACAACACTCGCCCACAAATACCCATTGATTTGAATGGGGTGATTTTTCCAGGGCGAGGGTTAGGGTTAGCAATTCCAAGCACCCCACGTACTTGAGGACTGCACTTACCCACCCATTTGTGGCCACCAGCTTTCCAACGGTACCAGGCACGAGCCTGTGTGACCTTGCATTCCAGAGCTACCAAAAATGCCCATTTGTTTGAATGGGGCGATATTTCAGGGCGAGGGTTAGGGTTAGCCATTACAAGCACCCCACGTACTTGAGGACTGCACCTACCCCGCCATTTGTGGCCACCAGCTTTTCAACGGTACCAAGCACGAGCCTGTGGGACCTTGCGTTCCAGAGCTACAACACTCGCCCACAAATGCCCATTGATTTGAACGGGGTGATATTTCCAGGGCGAGGGTTAGGGTTAGCAATTCCAAGCACCCCACGTACTTGAGGACTGCACTTACCCCCCCATTTGTGGCCACCAGCTTTTCAACGGAACCAAGCACGAGCCAGTGGGACCTTGCGTTCCAGACCTACATCACTCGCCCACAAATGCCCATTGATTTGAAAGGGGGAATATTTCCAGGGCGAGGGTTAGGGTTAGCCATTCCAAGCACCCCACGTATTCGAGGACTGCACTTCCCCCCCCATTTGTGACCACCAGCTTTCCAACGGTACCAGGCACGAGCATGTGTGACCTTGCATTCCAGAGCTACCAAAAATGCCCATTGGTTTGAATGGGGCGAAATTTCCAGGGCGAGGGTTAGGGTTCGCCATTCCAAGCACCCCACTTTCTTGAGGACTGCACCTACCCCCCCATTTGTTGCCACCAGCTCTTCAACGGTACCAGGCACGAGCCTGTTGGACCTTGCGTTCCAGAGCTACAACACTCGCCCACAAATGCCCATTGATTTGAATGGGGTGATATTTCCAGGGCGAGGGTTAGGGTTAGCCATTCCAAGCACCCCACGTTCTTGAGGACTGCACCTGCCCCCCCAATTGTGGCCACCAGCTTTTCAACGGTACCAGGCACGAGCCTGTGGGACCTTGCGTTCCAGAGCTACAACACTCACCCACAAATGCCATTTGGTTTGAATGGGGCGAAATTTCCAGGGCGAGGGGTAAGGGTTCCCCATTCCAAGCACCCAACATACTTGAGGACTGCACCTACCCCCCCATTTGTGGCCACCAGCTTTTAAACGGTACCAAGCACGAGCCTGTGGGACCTTGCGTTCCAGAGCTACAACACTCGCCCACAAATGCCCATTGATTTGAATGGGGTGATATTTCCAGGGCGAGGGTTAGGGTTTGCAATTCCAAGCACCCCACGTTCCTGAGGACTGCACTTACCGTCCCATTTGTGGCCACCAGCTTTCCAACGGTACCAGGCACGAGCCTGTGTGACCTTGCATTCCAGAGCTACCACAAATGCCCATTGGTTTGAATGGGGCGAAATTTCCAGGGCGAGGGTTAGGGTTAGCCATTCCAAACACCCTACGTATTCGAGGACTGCTCCTACCCCCCCATTTGTGGCCACCAGCTTTTCAACGGTACCAAGTGCGAGCCTGTGGGACCTTGCGTTCCAGAGCTACAATACTCGCCCACAAATGCCCATTGATTTGAATGGGGTGATATTTCCAGGGCGAGGGTTAGGGTTAGCAATTCCAAGCACCCCACGTACTTGAGGACTGCACTTACCCCCCCATTTGTGGCCACCAGCTTTCCAACGGTACCAGGCACGAGCCTGTGTGACCTTGCATTCCAGAGCTTCAAAAAATGCCCATTGGTTTGAATGGGGCGATATTTCAAGGGCGAGGGTTAGGGTTAGCCATTCCAAGCACGCCACGTATTCGAGGACTGCACCTACCAGCCCATTTGTGGCCACCAGCTTTTCAACGGTACCAAGCACGAGCCTGTGGGACCTTGCATTCCAGAGCTACAACACTCGCCCACAAATGCCCATTGATTTGAATGGGGTGATATTTCCAGGGCGAGGGTTAGGGTTAGCAATTCCAAGCACCCCACGTACTTGAGGACTGCACTTACCCCCCCATTTGTGGCCACCAGCTTTCCAACGGTACCAGGCACGAGCCTGTGTGACCTTGCATTCCAGAGCTTCTAAAAATGCCCATTGGTTTGAATGGGGCGATATTTCAAGGGCGAGGGTTAGGGTTAGCCATTCCAAGCACGCCACGTATTCGAGGACTGCACCTACCACCCCATTTGTGGCCACCAGCTTTTCAACGGTACCAAGCACGAGCCTGTGGGACCTTGCGTTCCAGAGCTACAACACTCGCCGACAAATGCCCATTGATTTGAATGGGGTGATATTTCCAGGGCGAGGGTTAGGGTTAGCAATTCCAAGCACCCCACGTACTTGAGGACTGCACTTACCCCCCCATTTGTGGCCACCAGCTTTCCAACGGTACCAGGCACGAGCCTGTGTGACCTTGCGTTCCAGAGCTACCAAAAATGCCCATTGGATTGAATGGGGCGATATTTCCAGGGCGAGGGTTAGGGTTAGCCATTCAGAAGCACCACACGTACTTGAGCACTGCACCTGCCCCCCCATTTGTGGCCACCAGCTTTTCAACGGTACCAAGCACGAGCCTGTGGGACCTTGCGTTCCACAGCTACAACACTCGCCCACTAATTCCCATTGATTTGAATGGGGTGATATTTCCAGGGCGAGGGTTAGGGTTAGCAATTCCAAGCACCCCACGTAATTGAGGACTGCACCTACCCCCCCATTTGTGGCCACCAGCTTTTCACCGGTACCAAGCACGAGCCTTTGGGACCTTGCGTTCCAGAGCTACAACACTCGCCCACAAATGCCCATTGATTTGAATGGGGTGATATTTCCAGGGCGAGGGTTAGGGTTAGCCATTCCAAGCACCCCACATACTTGAGGACTGCACCTACCCCCCCATTTGTGGCCACCAGCTTTCCAACGGTACCAGGCACAAGCCTGTGTGACCTTGCATTCCAGAGCTACAAAAAATGCCCATTGGTTTGAATGGGGCGATATTTCCAGGGCGAAGGTTAGGGTTAGCCATTCCAAGCACCCCACGTATTCGAGGACTGCACCTACCCCCCCATTTGTGGCCACCAGCTTTTCAACGGTACCAAGCACAAGCCTGTGGGACCTTGCGTTCCAGGGCTACAACACTCGCGCAAAAATGCCCATTGATTTGAATGGGATGATGTTTCCAGGGCGAGGGTTAGGGTTAGCAATTCCAAGCACCCCACGTACTTGAGGACTGCACCTACCCCCCCATTTGTGGCCACCAGCTTTCCAACGGTACCAGGCACGAGCCTGTGGGACCTTGCGTTCCAGAGCTACAACACTCACCCACAAATGCCCATTGGTTTGAATGGGGCGAAATTTCCAGGGCGAGGGTAAGGGTTCGCAGTTACAAGCACCCCACATACTTGAGGACTGCACCTACACCCCCATTTGTGGCCACCAGCTTTTCAACGGTACCAAGCACGAGCCTTTGGGACCTTGCGTTCCAGAGCTACAACACTCGCCCACAAATGCCCATTGATTAGAATGGGGTTATATTTCCAGGGCGAGGGTTAGGGTTAGCAATTCCAAGCACCCCACGTACTTGAGGACTGCACATACCCCCCCATTTGTGGCCACCAGCTTTCCAACGGTACCAGGCACGAGCCTGTGTGACCTTGCATTCTAGAGCTACCAAAAATGCCCATTGGTTTGAATGGGGCGATATTTAAAGGGCGAGGGTTAGGGTTAGCCATTCCAAGCACCCCACGTATTCGAGGACTGCACCCACCCCCCCATTTGTGGCCACCAGCTTTTCAACGGTCCCAAGCACGAGCCTGTGGGACCTTGTGTTCCAGAGCTACAACACTCGCCCACTAATTCCCATTGATTTGAATGGGGTGATATTTCAAGGGCGAGGGTTAGGGTTCGCCATTCCAAGAACCCCACGTACTTGAGGACTGCACCTACCCCCCCATTTGTGGCCACCAGCTCTCCAACGGTACCAGGCACGAGAATGTGTGACCTTGCATTCCAGAGCTACAACACTCGCCCACAAATGCCCATTGATTTGAATGGGGTGATATTTCCATGGCGAGGGTTAGGGTTAGCAATTCCAAGCACCCCACGTACTTGAGGACTGCACTTACCCACCCATTTGTGGCCACCAGCTTTCCAACGGTACCAGGCACGAGCCTGTGTGATCTTGCATTCCAGAGCTACCAAAAATGCCCATTGGTTTGAATGGGGCGATATTTCAGGGCGAGGGTTAGGGTTAGCCATTCCAAGCACCCCACGTACTTGAGGACTGCACCTACCCCCCCATTTGTGGCCACCAGCTTTCCAACGGTACCAGGCACGAGCCTGTGTGACCTTGCATTCCAGAGCTACCAAAAATGCCCATTGGTTTGAATGGGGAGATATTTCCAGGGCGAGGGTTAGGGTTAGCCATTCCAAGCACCCCACGTATTCGAGGACTGCACCCACCCCCCCATTTGTGGCCACCAGCTTTTCAACGGAACCAAGCACGAGCCTGTGGGACCTTGCGTTCCAGAGCTACAACACTCGCCCACAAATGCCCATTGATTTGAATGGGGTGATATTTCCAGGGCGAGGGTTAGGGTTAGCAATTCCAAGCACCCCACGTACTTGAGGACTGCACCTACCCCCCCATTTGTGGCCACCAGCTTTTCAACGGAACCAAGCACGAGCCTGTGGGACCTTGCGTTCCAGAGCTACAACACTCGCCCACAAATGCCCATTGATTTGAATGGGGTGATATTTCCAGGGCGAGGGTTAGGGTTAGCAATTCCAAGCACCCCACGTACTTGAGGACTGCACCTACCCCCCCATTTGTGGCCACCAGCTTTCCAACGGAACCAGGCACGAGCCTGTGGGACCTTGCGTTCCAGAGCTACAACACTCACCCACAAATGCCCATTGTTTTGAATGGGGCGAAATGTCCAGGGCGAGGTTTAGGGTTCGCCATTCCAAGCACCCCACGTACTTGGGGACTGCACCTACCCCCCCATTTGTGGCCACCAGCTTTCCAACGGTACCAGGCACGAGCCTGTGTGACCTTGCATTCCAGAGCTACCAAAAATGCCCATTGGTTTGAATGGGGCGATATTTCCAGGGCGAAGGTTAGGGTTAGCCATTCCAAGCACCCCACGTATTCGAGGACTGCACCTACCCCCCCATTTGTGGCCACCAGCTTTTCAACGGTACCAAGCGCGAGCCTGTGGGACCTTGCTTTCCAGAGCTACAACACTCGCCCACAAATGCCCATTGATTTGAATGGGGTGATATTTCCAGGGCGAGGGTTAGGGTTAGGAATTCCAAGCACCCCACGTACTTGAGCACTGCACCTACCCCCCTATTTGTGGCCACCAGCTTTCCAACGGTACCAGGCACGAGCCTGTGGGACCTTGCGTTCCAGAGCTACAACACTCGCCCACAAATGCCCATTGATTTGAATGGGGTGATATTTCCAGGGCGAGGGTTAGCGTTTGCAATTCCAAGCACCCCACGTACTTGAGGACTGCACTTTACCCCCCATTTGTGGCCACCAGCTTTCCAACGGTACCAGGCACGAACCTGTGTGACCTTGCATTCCGGAGCTACCAAAAATGCCCATTGGTTTGAATGGGGCGATATTTCCAGGGCGAGGGTTAGGGTTAGCCATTCCAAGCACCCCACGTATTCGAGGACTGCACTTACCCCCCCATTTGTGGCCACCAGCTTTTCAACGGTACCAAGCACGAGCCTGTGGGACCTTGCGTTCCAGAGCTACAACACTCGCCAACAAATGCCCATTGGTTTGAATGGGGCGAAATTTCCAGGGCGAGGGTTACGGTTCGCCATTCCAGGCAACCCACGTACTTGAGGACTGCACCTACCCCCCCATTTGTGGCCACCAGCTTTTCAACGGTACCAGGCACGAGCCTGTGCGACCTTGCGTTCCAGAGCTATAACACTCGCCCACAAATGCCCATTGATTTGAATGGGGTGATATTTCCAGGGCGAGGGTTAGGGTTAGCAATTCCAAACACCCCACGTACTTGAGGACTGCAAACACCCCCCCATTTGTGGCCACCAGCTTTCCAACGGTACCAGGCACGAGCCTGTGGGACCTTGCATTCCAGAGCTACCAACAATGCCCATTGGTTTGAATGGGGCGATATTTCCAGGGCGAGGGTTAGGGTTGGCCATTCCAAGCACCCCACGTATTCGAGGACTGCACCTACCCCCCCATTTGTGGCCACCAGCTTTTCAAAGGTACCAAGCACGAGCCTGTGGGACCTTGCGTTACAGAGCTACCAAAAATGCCCATTGGTTTGAATGGGGCGATATTTCCAGGGCGAGGATTAGGGTTAGCCATTCCAAGCACCCCACGTATTCGAGGACTGCACCCATCCCCCCATTTGTGGCCACCAGCTTTTCAACGGTCCCAAGCATTAGCCTGTGGGACCTTGCGTTCCAGAGCTACAACACTCGCCCACAAATGCCCATTGATTTGAATGGGGTGATATTTCCAGGGCGAGGGTAAGGGTTCGCCATTCCAAGCACCCCACATACTTGAGGACTGCACTTACCCCCCCATTTGTGGCCACCAGCTTTCCAACGGTACCAAGCACGAGCCTGTGGGACCTTGCGTTCCAGAGCTACAACACTCACCCACAAATGCCCATTGGTTTGAATGGGGCGAAATTTCCAGGGCGAGGGTTAGGGTTAGCCATTCCAAGCACCCCACGTACTTGAGGACTGCACCTACCCCCCCATTTGTGGCCACCAGCTTTCCAACGGTACCAGGCACGAGCATGTGGGAACTTGCGTTCCAGAGCGACAAGACTCACCAACAAATGCCCATTGGTTTGAATGGGGCGAAATGTCAAGGGCGAGGGTTAGGGTTCGCCATTCCAAGCACCTCACGTCCTTGAGGACTGCACCTACACCCCCATTTGTGGCCACCAGCTTTTCAACGGTACCAAGCACGAGCCTGTGGGACCTTGCGTTCCAGAGCTACAACACTCGCCCACAAATGCCCATTGATTTGAATGGGGTGATATTTCCTGGGCGAGGGTTAGGGTTAGCAATTCCAATCACCCCACGTACTTGAGGACTGCACCTACCCCCCCATTTGTGGCCACCAGCTTTCCAACGGCACCAGGCAAGAACCTGTGGGACCTTGTGTTCCAGAGCTACAACACTCGCCCACAAATTCCCATTGATTTGAATGGGGTGATATTTCCAGGGCGAGGGTTAGGGTTCGCCATTCCAAGCACCCCACGTACTTGAGGACTGCACCTACCCCCCCATTTGTGGCCACCAGCTTTTCAACGGTCCCAAGCACGAGCCTTTGTGACCTTGCGTTCCAGAGCTACAACACTCGCCCACAAATGCCCATTGGTTTGAATGGGGCAAAATATCAAGGGCGAGGGTTAGGGTTCGCCATTCCAAGCACCCCACGTACTTGAGGACTGCACCTACCCCCCCATTTGTGGCCACCAGCTTTCCAACGGTACCAAGCACGAGCCTGTGGGACCTTGCGTTCCAGAGCTACAACACTCGCCCGCAAATGCAAATTGATTAGAATGGGGTGATATTTCCAGGACGAGGGTTAGGGTTAGCAATTCCAAGCACCCCACGTACTTGAGGACTGCACATACCCCCCCATTTGTGGCCACCAGCTTTCCAACGGTACCAGGCACGAGCCTGTGTGACCTTGCATTCCAGAGCTACCAAAAATGCCCATTGGTTTGAATGGGGCGATATTTAAAGGGCGAGGGTTAGGGTTAGCAATTCCAAGCACCCCACGTATTCGAGGACTGCACCCACCCCCCCATTTGTGGCCACCAGCTTTTCAACGGTCCCAAGCACGAGCCTGTGGGACCTTGTGTTCCAGAGCTACAACACTCGCCCACAAATGCCCATTGATTTGAATGGGGTGATATTTCCAGGGCGAGGGTTAGGGTTAGCAATTCCAAGCACCCCACGTACTTGAGGACTGCACCTACCCCCCCATTTGTGGCCACCAGCTTTCCAACGGTACCAGGCACGAGCCTGTGTGACCTTGCGTTCCAGAGCTACCAAAAATGCCCATTGGTTTGAATGGGGCGATATTTCCAGGGCGAGGGTTAGGGTTAGCCATTCCAAGCACCCCACGTATTCGAGGACTGCACCTACCCCCCCATTTGTGGCCACCAGCTTTTCAACGGTACCAGGCACGAGCCTGTGGGACCTTGCGTTCCAGAGCTACAACACTCACCCACAAATGCCCATTGGTTTGAATGGGGCGATATTTCCAGGGCGAGGGTTAGGGTTAGCCATTCCAAGCACCCCACGTACTTGAGGACTGCACCTACCCCCCCATTTGTGGCCACCAGCTTTTCAACGGTACCAAGCACGAGCCTGTGGGACCTTGCGTTCCAGGGCTACAACACTCGCCCACAAATGCCCATTGATTTGAATGGGATGATATTTCCAGGGCGAGGGTTAGGGTTAGCAATTCCAAGCACCCCACGTACTTGAGGACTGCACGTACCCCCCCATTTGTGGCCACCAGCTTTCCAACGGTACCAGGCACGAGCCTGTGGGACCTTGCGTTCCAGAGCTACAACACTCACCCACAAATGCCCATTGGTTTGAATGGGGCGAAATTTCCAGGGCGAGGGTAAGGGTTCGCAGTTCCAAGCACCCCACATACTTGAGGACTGCACCTACCCCCCCATTTGTGGCCACCAGCTTTTCAACGGTACCAAGCACGAGCCTTTGGGACCTTGCGTTCCAGAGCTACAACACTCGCCCACAAATGCCCATTGATTTGAATTGGGTGATATTTCCAGGGCGAGGGTTAGGGTTAGCAATTCCAAGCACACCACCTTCTTGAGGACTGCACTTACCGTCCCATTTGTGGCCACCAGCTTTCCAACGGTACCAGGCACGAGCCTGTGTGACCTTGCATTCCAGAGCTACCACAAATGCCCATTGGTTTGAATGGGGCGAAATTTCCAGGGCGAGGGGTAAGGGTTCGCCATTCCAAGCACCCCACATACTTGAGGACTGCACCTACCCCCCCATTTGTGCCCACCAGCTTTTCAACGGTACCAAGCACGAGCCTGTGGGACCTTGCGTTCCGGGGCTACAACACTCGCCCACAAATGCCCATTGATTTGAATGGGATGATATTTCCAGGGCGAGGGTTAGGGTTAGCAATTCCAAGCACCCCACGTCCTTGAGGACTGCACCTACCCCCCCATTTGTGGCCACCAGCTTTCCAACGGTACCAGGCACGAGCCTGTGTGAACTTGCATTAAAGAGCTACCAAAAATGCCCATTGATTTGAATGGGATGATATTTCCAGGGCGAGGGTTAGGGTTAGCCATTCCAAATACCCTACGTATTCGAGGACTGCACCTACCCCTCCATTTGTGGCCACCAGCTTTTCAACGGTACCAAGCGCGAGCCTGTGGGACCTTGCGTTCCAGAGCTAGAACACTCACCCACAAATGCCCATTGATTTGAATGGGGTGATATTTCCAGGGCGAGGGTTAGGGTTAGCCATTCCAAGCACCCCACGTTCTTGAGGACTGCACCTGCCCCCCCAATTGTGGCCACCAGCTTTTCAACGGTACCAGGCACGAGCCTGTGGGACCTTGCGTTCCAGAGCTACAACACTCACCCACAAATGCCCATTGGTTTGAATGGGGCGAAATTTCCAGGGCGAGGGGTAAGGGTTTGCCAATTCCAA
Source organism: Dascyllus trimaculatus (assembly GCA_024666655.1). Taxonomy (NCBI): domain Eukaryota; kingdom Metazoa; phylum Chordata; class Actinopteri; family Pomacentridae; genus Dascyllus; species Dascyllus trimaculatus. Next base: position 18,317 of record JAMOIN010000869.1, read on the forward strand.
GCACCATACATACTTGAGGACTGCACCTACCCCCCCATTTGTGCCCACCAGCTTTTAAACTGTACCAAGCACGAGCCTGTGGGACCTTGCGTTCCAGAGCTACAACACTCGCCCACAAATGCCCATTGATTTGAATTGGGTGATATTTCCAGGGCGAGGGTTAGGGTTAGCAATTCCAAGCACACCACGTTCTTGAGGACTGCACTTACCGTCCCATTTGTGGCCACCAGCTTTCCAACGGTACCAGGCACGAGCCTGTGTGACCTTGCATTCCAGAGCTACCACAAATGCCCATTGGTTTGAATGGGGCGAAATTTCCAGGGCGAGGGGTAAGGGTTCGCCATTCCAAGCACCCCACATACTTGAGGACTGCACCTACCCCCCCATTTGTGCCCACCAGCTTTTCAACGGTACCAAGCACGAGCCTGTGGGACCTTGCGTTCCGGGGCTACAACACTCGCCCACAAATGCCCATTGATTTGAATGGGATGATATTTCCAGGGCGAGGGTTAGGGTTAGCAATTCCAAGCACCCCACGTCCTTGAGGACTGCACCTACCCCCCCATTTGTGGCCACCAGCTTTCCAACGGTACCAGGCACGAGCCTGTGGGACCTTGCCTTCCAGAGCTACAACACTCGCCCACAAATGCCCATTGATTTGAATGGGGTGATATTTCCAGGGCGAGGGTTAGCGTTTGCAATTCCAAGCACCCCACGTACTTGAGGACTGCACTTTACCCCCCATTTGTGGCCACCAGCTTTCCAACGGTACCAGGCACGAACCTGTGTGACCTTGCATTCCGGAGCTACCAAAAATGCCCATTGGTTTGAATGGGGCGATATTTCCAGGGCGAGGGTTAGGGTTAGCCATTCCAAGCACCCCACGATTTCGAGGACTGCACCTACCCCCCCATTTGTGGCCACCAGCTTTTCAACGGTACCAAGCACGAGCCTGTGGGACCTTGCGTTCCAGAGCTACAACACTCGCCAACAAATGCCCATTGGTTTGAATGGGGCGAAATTTTCAGGGCGAGGGTTACGGTTCGCCATTCCAGGCAACCCACGTACTTGAGGACTGCACCTACCCCCCCATTTGTGGCCACCAGCTTTTCAACGGTACCAGGCACGAGCCTGTGGGACCTTGCGTTCCAGAGCTATAACACTCGCCCACAAATGCCCATTGATTTGAATGGGGTGATATTTCCAGGGCGAGGGTTAGGGTTAGCAATTCCAAGCACCCCACGTACTTGAGGACTGCAAACACCCCCCCATTTGTGGCCACCAGCTTTCCAACGGTACCAGGCACGAGCCTGTGGGACCTTGCATTCCAGAGCTACCAACAATGCCCATTGGTTTGAATGGGGCGATATTTCCAGGGCGAGGGTTAGGGTTAGCCATTCCAAGCACCCCACGTATTCGAGGACTGCACCTACCCCCCCATTTGTGGCCACCAGCTTTTCAACGGTACCAAGCACGAGCCTGTGGGACCTTGCGTTACAGAGCTAACAAAAATGCCCAGTGGTTTGAATGGGGCGATTTTTCCAGGGCGAGGGTAAGGGTTAGCCATTCCCAGTCCCACACATACTTGAGGACTGCACCTACCCCCCCATTTGTGGCCATCAGCTTTTTAACGGTACCAAGCACGAGCCTGTGGGACCTTGCGTTCCAGAGCTACCAAAAATGCCCATTGGTTTGAATGGGGCGATATTTCCAGGGCGAGGGTTAGGGTTAGCCATTCCAAGCACCCCACGAACTTGAGGACTGCACCTACCCCGCCATTTGTGGCCACGAGCTTTTCAACGGTACCAAGCACGAGCCTGTGGGACCTTGCGTTCCAGAGCTACAACACTCGCCCACAAATGCCCATTGATTCGAACGGGGTGATATTTCCAGGGCGAGGGTTAGGGTTAGCAATTCCAAGCACCCGACGTACTTGAGGACTGCACTTACCCCCCCATTTGTGGCCACCAGCTTTCCAACGGTACCAGGCATGAGCCTGTGTGACCTTGCATTCCAGAGCTACCAAAAATGCCCATTGGTTTTAATGGGGCGACATTTCCAGGGCGAGGGTTAGGGTTAGCAATTCCAAGCACCCCACGTATTCGAGGACTGCACCCACCCCCCCATTTGTGGCCACCAGCTTTTCAACGGTCCCAAGCACGAGCCTGTGGGACCTTGTGTTCCAGAGCTACAACACTCGCCCACAAATGCTAATTGATTTGAATGGGGTGATATTTCCAGGGCGAGGGTTAGGGATAGCCATTCCAAGCACCCTACGGACTTGACGACTGCACCTACCCCCCCATTTGTGGCCACCAGCTTTTCAACGGAACCAAGCACGAGCCTGTGGGACCTTGCGTTCCAGAGCTACTACACTCGCCCACAAATGCCCATTGATTTGAATGGGGTGATATTTCCAGGGCGAGGGTTAGGGTTAGTAATTCCAAGCACCCCACATACTTGAGGACTGCACTTACCCCCCCATTTGTGGCCACCAGCTTTCCAACGGTACCAGGCACGAGCCTGTGTGACCTTGCATTCCAGAGCTACCAAAAATGCCCATTGGTTTGAATGGGGCGATATTTCCAGGGCGAGGGTTAGGGTTAGCCATTCCACGCACCCCACGTACTTGAGGACTGCACCTACCCCCCCATTTTTGGCGACCAGCTTTCCAACGGTACCAGGCACGAGCCTGTGAGACCTTGCGTTCCAGAGCTACAACACTCACCCACAAATGCCCATTGGTTTGAATGGGGCGAAATTTCCAGGGCGAGGGTTAGGGTTCGCCATTCCAGGCACCCCACGTAATTGAGGACTGCACCTACCCCCCCATTTGTGGCCACCAGCTTTTCAACGGTACCAAGCGCGAGCCTGTGGGACCTTGCTTTCCAGAGCTACAACACTCGCCCACAAATGCCCATTGATTTGAATGGGGTGATATTTCCAGGGCGAGGGTTAGGGTTTGCAATTCCAAGCACCCCACGTACTTGAGGACTGCACCTACCCCCCCATTTGTGGCCACCAGCTTTCCAACGGTACCAGGCACGAGCCTGTGGGACCTTGCGTTCCAGAGCTACAACACTCGCCAACAAATGCCCATTGGTTTGAATGGGGCGAAATTTCCAGGGCGAGGGTTACGGTTCGCCATTCCAGGCAACCCACGTACTTGAGGACTGCACCTACCCCCCCATTTGTGGCCACCAGCTTTTCAACGGTACCAGGCACGAGCCTGTGGGACCTTGCGTTCCAGAGCTATAACACTCGCCCACAAATGCCCATTGATTTGAATGGGGTGATATTTCCAGGGCGAGGGTTAGGGTTAGCAATTCCAAGCACCCCACGTACTTGAGGACTGCAAACACCCCCCCATTTGTGGCCACCAGCTTTCCAACGGTACCAGGCACGAGCCTGTGGGACCTTGCATTCCAGAGCTACCAACAATGCCCATTGGTTTGAATGGGGCGATATTTCCAGGGCGAGGGTTAGGGTTAGCCATTCCAAGCACCCCACGTATTCGAGGACTGCACCTACCCCCCCATTTGTGGCCACCAGCTTTTCAAAGGTACCAAGCACGAGCCTGTGGGACATTGCGTTACAGAGCTACCAAAAATGCCCATTGGTTTGAATGGGGCGATATTTCCAGGGCGAGGATTAGGGTTAGCCATTCCAAGCACCCCACGTATTCGAGGACTGCACCCATCCCCCCATTTGTGGCCACCAGCTTTTCAACGGTCCCAAGCATTAGCCTGTGGGACCTTGCGTTCCAGAGCTACAACACTCGCCCACAAATGCCCATTGATTTGAATGGGGTGATATTTCCAGGGCGAGGGTAAGGGTTCGCCATTCCAAGCACCCCACATACTTGAGGACTGCACTTACCCCCCCATTTGTGGCCACCAGCTTTCCAACGGTACCAAGCACGAGCCTGTGGGACCTTGCGTTCCAGAGCTACAACACTCACCCACAAATGCCCATTGGTTTGAATGGGGCGAAATGTCAAGGGCGAGGGTTAGGGTTCGCCATTCCAAGCACCTCACGTCCTTGAGGACTGAACCTACCCCCCCATTTGTGGCCACCAGCTTTTCAACGGTACCAAGCACGAGCCTGTGGGACCTTGCGTTCCAGAGGTACAACACTCGCCCACAAATGCCCATTGATTTGAATGGGGTGATATTTCCTGGGCGAGGGTTAGGGTTAGCAATTCCAATCACCCCACGTACTTGAGGACTGCACCTACCCCCCCATTTGTGGCCACCAGCTTTCCAACGGCACCAGGCAAGAACCTGTGGGACCTTGTGTTCCAGAGCTACAACACTCGCCCACAAATTCCCATTGATTTGAATGGGGTGATATTTCCAGGGCGAGGGTTAGGGTTCGCCATTCCAAGCACCCCACGTACTTGAGGACTGCACCTACCCCCCCATTTGTGGCCACCAGCTATTCAACGGTCCCAAGCACGAGCCTTTGGGACCTTGCGTTCCAGAGCTACAACACTCGCCCACAAATGCCCATTGGTTTGAATGGGGCAAAATATCAAGGGCGAGGGTTAGGGTTCGCAATTCCAAGCACCCCACGTACTTGAGGACTGCACCTACCCCCCCATTTGTGGCCACCAGCTTTCCAACGGTACCAAGCACGAGCCTGTGGGACCTTGCGTTCCAGAGCTACAACACTCGCCCACAAATGCAAATTGATTAGAATGGGGTGATATTTCCAGGACGAGGGTTAGGGTTAGCAATTCCAAGCACCACACGTACTTGAGGACTGCACATACCCCCCCATTTGTGGCCACCAGCTTTCCAACGGTACCAGGCACGAGCCTGTGTGACCTTGCATTCCAGAGCTACCAAAAATGCCCATTGGTTTGAATGGGGCGATATTTAAAGGGCGAGGGTTAGGGTTAGCAATTCCAAGCACCCCACGTATTCGAGGACTGCACCCACCCCCCCATTTGTGGCCACCAGCTTTTCAACGGTCCCAAGCACGAGCCTGTGGGACCTTGTGTTCCAGAGCTACAACACTCGCCCACAAATGCCCATTGATTTGAATGGGGTGATATTTCCAGGGCGAGGGTTAGGGTTAGCAATTCCAAGCACCCCACGAACTTGAGGACTGCACCTACCCCCCCATTTGTGGCCACCAGCTTTCCAACGGTACCAGGCACGAGCCTGTGTGACCTTGCATTCCAGAGCTACCAAAAATGCCCATTGGTTTGAATGGGGCGATATTTCCAGGTCGAGGGTTAGGGTTAGCCATTCCACGCACCCCACGTATTCGAGGACTGCACCCACCCCCCCATTTGTGGCCACCAGCTTTTCAACGGTCCCAAGCACGAGCCTGTGGGACCTTGTGTTCCAGAGCTACAACACTCGCCCACAAATGCCCATTGATTTGAATGGGGTGATATTTCCAGGGCGAGGGTTAGGGTTAGCAATTCCAAGCACCCCACGTACTTGACGACTGCACCTACCCCCCCATTTGTGGCCACCAGCTTTTCAACGGAACCAAGAACGAGCCTGTGGGACCTTGCGTTCCAGAGCTACAACACTTGCCCACAAATGCCCATTAATTTGAATGGGGGAATATTTCCAGGGCGAGGGTTAGGGTTAGCAATTCCAAGCACCCCACGTACTTGAGGACTGCACCTACCCCCCCATTTGTGGCCACCAGCTTTCCAACGGTACCAGGCACGAGCCTGTGTGACCTTGCATTCCAGAGCTACCAAAAATGCCCATTGGTTTGAATGGGGCGATATTTCAAGGGCGAGGGTTAGGGTTAGCCATTCCAAGCACCCCACGTATTCGAGGACTGCACTTACCCCCCCATTTGTGGCCACCAGCTTTTCAACGGTACCAAGCGCAAGCCTGTGGGACCTTGCTTTCCAGAGCTACAACACTCGCCCACAAATGCCCATTGATTTGAATGGGGTGATATTTCCAGGGCGAGGGTTAGGGTTAGCCATTCCAAGAACCCCACGTACTTGAGGACAGCACCTGGCCCCCCATTTGAGGCCACCAGCTTTCCAACGGTACCAGGCACGAGCCTGTGGGACCTTGCGTTCCAGAGCTACAACACTCACCCACAAATGCCCATTGATTTGAATGGGGCGATATTTCCAGGGCGAGGGTTAGGGTTAGCAATTCCAAGCACCCCACGTACTTGAGGACTGCACTTACCCCCCCATTTGTGGCCACCAGCTTTCCAACGGTACCAGGAACGAGCATGTGTGACCTTGCATTCCAGAGCTACCAAAAATGCCCATTGGTTTGAATGGGGCGATATTTCCAGGGCGAGGGTTAGGGTTAGCCATTCCAAGCACCCCACGTATTCGAGGACTGCACCCACCCCCCCATTTGTGGCCACCAGCTTTTCAACGGTCCCAAGCACGAGCCTGTGGGACCTTGTGGTCCAGAGCTACAACACTCGCCCACAAATGCCCATTGATTTGAATGGGGTGATATTTCCAGGGCGAGGGTTAGGGTTAGCAATACCAAGCACCCCACGTACTTGACGACTGCACCTACCCCCCCATTTGTGGCCACCAGCTTTTCAACGGAACCAAGCACGAGCCAGTGGGACCTTGCGTTTCAGAGCTACATCACTCGCCCACAAATGCCCATTGATTTGAAAGGGGGAATATTTCCAGGGCGAGGGTTAGGGTTAGCAATTCCAAGCACCCCACGTACTTGAAGACTGCACCTACCCCCCCCATTTGTGGCCACCAGCTTTCCAACGGTACCAGGCACGAGCCTGTGGGACCTTGCGTTCCAGAGCTACAACACTGACCCACAAATGCCCATTGGTTTGAATGGGGTGATCTTTCCAGGGCGAGGGTTAGGGTTAGCAATTCCAAGCACCCCACGTACTTGAGGACTGCACTTACCCCCCCATTTGTGGCCACCAGCTTTCCAACGGTACCAGGCACGAGCCTGTGTGACCTTGCATTCCAGAGCTTCCAAAAATGCCCATTGGTTTGAATGGG